>PVJH01014566.1:0-56478 GCA_004026705.1 Nesogale talazaci | reverse complement strand
CCAGCAGCTGCTCTCTAGGGCAGTACTGGGTAGCGCCCATGACCACCAGAGGAAGCGATGCCCACAAAAAAAAAAAAAAAAAAAAAAAAACACTTAAAAATTCTCCACAAACAGCAGTGATACCCCCCCCCCAAAAAAAAAGAAATTCTCCACAAACTTTTTGGCTTTTTATATCATTTGATTGGGGATTCATTCAACTCCTATCACAATCCACACATATATCCATTGTCTACAAAGAATATTTGTACACTTGTTGCCACCATCATTCTCAAAACATTTTCTTTCCACTTAAGCCCCTGGTATCAGCTCCTCATATTTCTTCTCCCTTCCTGCTTTCCCCTCCCCCATGAACCCTTAATAATTTATAAATTATTATTATTTTGTCATATCCTATACTGTCCAATGTCTCCCTTCATCCCCTACCCTATTGTCTGTACCCCAGGGAGAAGACCATATGTGGATTCTTGTAATTAGTTCCCCTTTCTACCCCACCTTCCCTCCACCCTCCTGGCATCGCCACTCACACCACTGTTCCTGCAGGAATCTTCTGTCCTGGATTCCCCATGTTTCCGGTTCCTATCTGTACCAGTGTTCATCCTCTGGTCTAACCAGATTTGTAAGGTAGAATTGTAATTATGATAGCGCAGTGGGGAGAGGGGAGGAAGCATTGAAGAACTAGAGGAAAGTTGGATACTTCATCGTTGCTACACTGTACCCTGACTGGCTCGTGCCTTTCCTGCAATCCTTCTGTAAGGGGATGTCGCTTCACCTACAAATAGGCTTTGGGTCCCCAATCTGTACTCCCTCTCATTTATAAGGATGTAATTTTTCGTTCTTTGATGCCTGATACCTGATGCCTCCTCACACAACCTGGTGTGCATCTGCCATGTAGGGTTTTTTGCTTCTGAGCTAGAGGACTGCTATTTACTTCAAGCCTTTAAGATCCCAGATGTTACACCTTTGGTAGCCGGGTACCATCAGCTTTCTTCACCACTTTTGCTTGTGCACACATTTGTCTTCAATGATAGTATCGGGAAGGTGAGCATCATGGAATGCCAGGTTACTAAAACAAAGTGTTCCTGCATTGAGGGAGTACTTGAGTGAAGGTCCAATGCCCATTTGCTATCTTAATACTAACCCTATAAGTATATGCACATATATCTATTTCCCCATCATCATATATGTTTACCTATATACATGCCTGATTTTAGACCTCTATAAATGCCCTTTGCCTCCCAATTCTTTCCTCTATTTCCTTTTCCTTTCCTCTTGTCCCACTATCATGATCAGCCTTCAATTGGGTTTTCAGTAATTTCTGTGACATTACTCTTGATCAATCTCTATCAGACTTTTCACACTCACCTTGTCACTGATTTTGGATCACTTGTTATTCTCTTATCCTTGGGTTGGTCAATACTACCTCCTTTCCCCCTCCTCCCCATCTCCCATGTTCCCCCAGAACCATTAGTTCCATTGTTTTCTCCTCCAGACTTCTCCTTCATCCACCTGCTTTAACTAGATAGACTTGCAGAGATAATAATATACACCCAAAAAAAAGACATCATAGGGCTGAGCCCCGGTGGCGTAAGTGGTTGAGTGCGGAACTGCAGCCTGCGGGCTTGGTGGTTCATATCCAGCAGCGGCTGGTAGCACCCACGACTACCAGAGGCAGTGATGCCCACAAAAAAAAAAAAAAAAGACATCATAAGATAAATAAGACAATAACAACCAAAAAAAACACAATGTCCAAAAAATATATATAAAATAATAATAACAAAAGAAAAACCTGTAAATAGTTCAAGGTCTGTTTGTTGATCTCCAAGAGTGTCCCCTGGTTGACTACAATGGGGTGCCACACCCAAAGTACATCCTTGGCACTCCCTCGGGAACCCCATGCTCTACTCCCCCAGCAGCTCTGCTGCATACCTTTAGTGTTTTGCCTCGGTGTGGTGGGGTCAAACTGGGTAAAATCCCGACCCTGTTTCTCCAATGTTGTCCCTGTAGGGCCTTAGGTCAGTGAGGGATGCCATGTTTCATAGTGTAGCAGGTCATATGGCCCTCTCTATGCACTGGCTGTTCTAAGTGGGGATATTGTCCTCGAGGCTCGGTGGGCCAAGATTTGCTCCACTCTCTTCCTCTCCCTTCATTTGCTCTTGTGTGCTCTGGTTAGACATGTCCCTCTTTCTGAGCTGCAGCTTCAGTGCAGTCCTCCGAAGCAAATTCTCCTAGGACCCCATCATACTGCATTCATATCCCTCCAAGAACTTTTTGAAGCCTCCTCACACTTACACATTTAGAATATATTTGAAAATATCCATGAATGTGATAAATAAAATTAATTTCCCTAAAGATAGCAATCCCAAGAATCTGTGAATCTGTCACATTATGTGGCAAAAGAAAAGGCAGAGGTGATTAAGGTTCGGAACCGTGAGGCAGGACGATTGATCCTGGATTGTTTAAGGTGGGTCCAATCTAATCATGTGGATCCTTAGAGCCCTGTAACCTTTCCTGACTGTAAATGGGAGAGAGATGTAAACACAGAACAATGCTCAGAGAGATGCAACTCTGCACTGTATCACGGATAAAGCAGTTACTGTAAGCCATAGGACAAAGGCGGTAAGGATGCGGAAAAGACAAGGAAATGAATTCTCCTCAAGGAACTACAGAAAGAAATGGAAAATGCTGCTCTGCCAAAATATCGGCTTTAGCCCAGGGAGATTCCTGCAGGGCTTCTTATATACACCTTATATACACCACTGTAAATCAATAATTTTATGTTGTAAATCATCAGTTATATGGAAATTTGTTACTACATCAGCAACAGAAAACAGAATAAATAAAAATAGAGCCTAGCTAGAATAAACAATAACATATATTAGATATATCAAAATCTATGGAATATAAATAAAGCCAAATTAGTGGAAATTTTCTAATCTTATATAGGCAAATTAGGTGTGGGGGAGGTGTAGGTGTGCAATTAAAGATGTACATATCGAACTTTAAAAAAGAACAACATGCTTTTGAAAAGTGGAAGAAAGGAAATGAAAAGAAATCTTTAAAACAGGCTGAGCCCCGGTGGTGTAGTGGTTGAGTGCAGGACTGCGGCCCACCGGCTTGATAGTTCAAATGCAGCAGCAGCTCTCCGGGAGCAAGGCTGGGCCTCCCACTCCCATCAGAGGGCAGTGATGCCCCCCTCCAAAAAAAGAAATCTATAAAATAATATTTAAAAACATACAATGGGAGGCTGAACCCCGGTGGCGTAGTGGTTGTGCATGGGGCTGTGGCCCACTGGGACGGAGGTTCAATTGCAGCAGTGGGGCTGGGCCTCCTACTCCCACCGCTGGAGAGCAGTGATGCCAAAAAAAAAAAAAAAATACAATGGGGGGAGGGGATAACTAACCAAAAGTTTATTTTTTAAAATACTCAAATTGATTTTTAAAAAACAAACCTAAAACATAGCCAATATCAAAAAGGTCTACACAAAATTTTAAAAGCTAAGTTAAACCATGCAACAGTCAATAAACTTGAATAAAATGGGTAGATGTCTCAGAAATCCACAACCAAACTACATTCACTGCCATCAAGTCCATTCTGACTGAGGCGACCCTACGGGACAAGGTAGAAACGCCTTGTGGGTTTCCAGGATCCTCGCTGTTTGTGGGTCTAGAAAACCCCTCTCCCTCAGAGCAGCTGGGGTTTATGAACCACTCATCTTTCAGAGCAGCCCAGTGTGAAACCACCACACCACCCTCCAAATCAGCCTTAACAAAGTAAGTTGACAGACGGGGAAAACATAAGTAGTTTTAATGTCATTATATATTAAAGAAATGTATACAGAAGAAGAACATTATCTTTGGAGATATATACTACATAAATGTGAAGGTCATGATGTTTGCAACTTTTCAACTTGTCCGTGTGTGTGTATGTGTGTGTGTGTGTGTGTGTGTGTACCGAAACATTTTTACAAAGGTTACAGTTTGTGGCAGTCATGAGCTTATGTTAATTTTATGATTGAAATGTAGGGGTGGAGTCTAGCCTGTTAATCTGGAGATAGCCATTGAGTAGTCAAAGAGGCTTCTATGTGGGTATGGCTTTCTCCTGAGACTTCTGGGAAATCTCGTTGTTGGGAGTTAGTCTGAGAGACAAAGAATCACAGACAAGACAAGATGGCAGAGTCCGAGGAGCTGGAGAAGCCACACGACTTGGCGCTGATGGAGCCAGACCTCTGAAGCTGGAGAGGCCACGTGGGGACCCCTGCCAGCGATGAGTTGCTTCTGCCACTACGGGATGTTGTTGATGAACCCTGAGTCCTGGAAGTGAGGAGCCATGGGGAGACCCCTGCCAGTGCTGGGACTCTACACCCACTGACCTGTGACTTCATGAGTCAGAAGGAGACTTTATAGACTGATGTCGGGCATATGGGTTAATATCGGACTTAAGACTTTGAACTGGCCTGGGATACTTTCTCAATGTCGCATTCCTCTTATATATAAACCTTTTCCTTATATCCATATGCTTGCCTATGAAATTTGTTCCTCTAGCCTATGAGGACTAACACACACTTCATATAGCCATGTGTTTATTCCACACAAACCTAAGTGAACATGCCTCTGCCATTAGTGAAAGTCACAGACAAGTTCTCTAAGAATCTTCAAAAAAGGATTCTATCAAGACAGGGGCTTTGCAGCTTTTTTGGGCCAGACTGACTTTTCTTGAAGGACACATGGCAATTATAAACCTTAATAGAGGTTTCTGTGATTTCTGTAGCAGTGTGAGGGAACGTCAAGAAGTTCGTGAAAATTTTCATTAACTTTTAAATACTGCTTTTCCATGTATTTATATATACATGTATATATCAATATATGTGCAAGAAAAAGTGGAAAAGAGTGACTACAAAGCACAGAAAAAAATATTTTCAGAACAAAAAAAATTGAACTCAATGAGAAAATACAGAAGTAGATGTAATAGCTCACAGCATGAGCTACAAAAAAGGGGACTTGCAAGTGGACCCAAAAGTGAGAACTTCACTGAAGCATTTCTTCTGGGAAGAATCGGACATACAGAAATGGGGTGCTATTTCTTGGTGAGGGGATGGTGAAAGGAAACAAGGATATAAGAGAGAAAGGTAAGGATCCTATAGAAATAAGAAAGAATACATATACCAACCCTGTCTCCAACCACCGTCCATAGCCAGACAGATTCAGCTAGACCAGGGGATGTACACTGGAGTTGGAAACACAGGGAATTTAGGATAGATGATCCCTTTGAACTAGTGGGGGGAGTGGTGACACTGGGAGGGTGGAGGGATGGTGAAGTAGAAAGGCAGAACTAATTTCAGGAATTGACATATGACCTCCCCTCTAGGGTGCGGACAGCGGGAGGGTGAGTAATGTGACACATTGGACAGTGTATGAAATGAATAGATAATAACAATTTATAAATTATTAGGGGTTCGTGGGGGAGGAAAAGGTGAAAGGGAAATTATGGGGAGCTGGACTTTAAAAAAAAAAAACAACTAGAGGAAAGGGGGAAAGAGGAGCTTATGCCGGGGGCTCCAGTAGGAAATGTTTGGAAATGAATGTGGCAACATGTGCACAAGTGTGCTTAATACAAACGATGTACTGAATGTTATAAGAGCTGTATACAATAAAATGTATATTTTTAAACCAACAAACAGCAGAGATGAGTGAGCTGACACTAGAGGGCGCTCTCAAGCCAGAAAATGAGACTAGAAAGCTGACCTCTCCAGTCGGAGAAGAGTGTAACTCCAAGAGAACTTGCGAAATTGCCTATGGTGCTGGCCAAGTTTGGTTTCTTCCAGGTTTCTGCCAATTACAAAGGAGTGTTCCATGTGTGAAAATTCACCCAGCTGTGAGTTAATGTAAGGGCCTGGTGGTGTGGGCTCTGCATTGAGCGCTACCTGCAAGGTCTGCTGTTCAAACCCACTAGGGTCAACTGTTCAAAGTGCCCAGCTACTCTGTGGGAGAAAAATGAGACTGACTACTCCCACAGATTTAAAGTCACAGAAACCTGTTGCAGGTTGTTGGAATATTGTATCCTGTGACTTTGCTGAACTGGAAGTGAACTCAATGGCAGTGAGTTTCTATCTATTTATAAGCATTCCAATACATATGATTATACTTCTACTAAAAGTCAACAAAGAAAAAGGTAAGGCTGTATGCTCATCAGAGAATTATTTTCTAAGAAACATAAAGAAACAAGCTTTTTTTTTTTTTTTTTAAAGACAAAAGAAAAAACCATGAAGTGGCACTGTGGGGACGTGCCTACTAATGAAGGCCAGGTAAAGATGATATTCTCATTTGTGCTGTTACTTTCCCCCAATAACTTCTCCTTTGTCCACTCCTCCCACGTCCCACAGTCCTGGCTCCTCGTCCACATGGTCCATTCAGGATAGTTCTGCCCTCCCTCCTTCCCTGGGAGGTGCAAATAAACCTACTGCTGATTCGTTTACTCCCAGGCTAGAATGACCGAGTTAGTAATGCATGGCCCATGTCTGGTCAGTTGGAGTGCTTCCTGGGGGGGAGTTTTAATGGAGTAGTGGGGGAAAATAGCTTCTCCTCTGGCACTTCACGGGTTATCTTTCATACCAGCACAGAAGTTAAATGTTCAACTGCTAATTGAAAGGGCAGTGGAACATACAGCAGTCACTGTGCACGAGAAGATGTGACAGCGTTTCCATGAAGACTTACAGCCTTGAAAACCCTATGGGGCAGTTCTACTCGGCCATACAGGGTCACTACAAGTCAGGATCAACTCGACAGTATGCTTTGTTTTTTGTTTTTGTTTTCTAGTTTTGTTTTGTTTTGCTTTATTTGGGGGGGGGGGTTGTCTTTTACACCATGAAAATAAAGTATAAGCAGAGAAAAGAAGTAAGTGTAGGCTGTGCACAAAGACAGGCAGACAAATAGAAGGACCAAGACAAAGGCTGGCTGGCATTGCTTAACACCAGAATCAATCCATAAGTAACCCCTGGCCCACTCATTTATGCAGACTGAAACACTCTTCTTCTTGAGCTTCTTTGAGCTGGTGAGGTTTTGTTAACTGGTACTGAAAGCATCTAGACTAACACAAAAACTAAAAGGATAACTGACCTGACTATAGGATAATTTTAAAAGCAACTCGCTTTTCATCTGTGAACATTGAGAATACATCATGCAAAGCCTTTGCTCTGAACCTATTAAATAGCCCCTTCTGAGTTCACGGAATTAGTAACTGCTTTCTCCTGTTGCAGGCACTTCACAGACCACCTGGAGAAAGGAGAGGGCTGAATGCCAATGGGGAGGGGAGTCAGAAGAATAGGAAGCATATTTAATTCATTTCAAATCTCTATAAAATCTCAGTTCTGTTTTAAAATGCTTTCTTCCACACAGTTTCAAAACAATGTCGTGTATAAAGTCTTAACAAAGGCAATTTATTGAATTATAGTGAAGAGCACACGTTTTACTATACAGCAGAAAAGTTTATGAGAAAATGTTTCAGAACTGAAATATTCTGAATTTTTCTAATATAGCTCTCATTCGAAAAATACCACTTCAACTTCCAGATTAGGAGAGGCAATGGGTTTGTGCTTTAATGAGGGTAAATGGGATTTATACCAGGATTGTGAAGGTAGTTCAACATAAGAAAAACCGATCAATGTATTTACAAAATGTTAATAGAACAAACAAAACCACATGACCACCTCAATGCAGAAAATTTGACAGAACCCATCAACCTGTCATGATAAAAGCTGTGAAAAAACAAGTAATAGAACTCCAGAAACATGATACAAGCTATCTCTACAAAACTCAGTTTCATCATACTCAATGCTGAAATAATGATTAACTGGCCCCCTAAGATCAAAGACAACACAAGAATACACACTTTCCCACTGCTTTACAACATTGTATTGGGCATTCTAATTATAGCTATTAAGCAAGAAAAAGAAATAAAAAGCATTCCAACCAAAAAGAAGTAGAACTATCTCCTTTCACAGATGACATGATCCTATATAGGAAATTCAAAGTATACAAGCATAACGCAGAGTACAATATTCCACACCCTGAAAAAACATATATTTTGTATCAACAATGATGAATCGGGAAAAAAATTTTAACAACGTTGCTTACAATAGCAGCACACACACACATCCACAAAAAAATTTTCTATGAATACATTTAACCTGAAAGGTGAAAAGATTAGTATAGTAAAAACTACAAATAACTGCTTAAAGAAGTTAGCATTCTAAAGAAATGGGTGGTGGTGGGTGGTAGCATCCTGTTTTTATGGGTTAGAAGACATTTCGGAGGATGGGGGGCATCACTGCCTTCTGGTGGGAGTAGGAGGCCCAGTCTTACTTCTGGAGAGTTGCTGCTGGATTTGAACCACCAAGTACATGGGTCGCAGTCCCGCACTGAACCACTATGCCACCGGGGCTCAGCCCAAGAAGACATTTTTAAGATAAAAATACTCCCCAAGTTGATCTACACAGATTCAATGTAATCCCTATCAAATTTCCCAATGACTTTTTGTGGGGGGAGGGGGTAGTAGAAATAGGAGAGCCATTCCTTATATTTATATGGAATTTGCAAAGGGCGCTAAATAATCAAAACAAAACAAAATTGGAGGAATCACATCTACTGATTTTAAAGTGTGAACAGAGCAATGGAATCCCGAATGATTTAAAATTAGGAAAGGTGTACATGAGGGTTGTCTCCCCTCACCAAACATATTAAATCTGCATACTGAGCAAATCATCAGGGAAGCTGGATTACATGAAGAAGAATGTGGCATCAAGATATGACAGGAGGTGGGGGAGAAAAGAGAGCTAATGACAAAAAGTGCAAACGAGAAGAAAATGTACAAAAATCGACTGTGGGAAAAACTGTACAATTCTTCTTGATATGGTTGAACTACAGAATTGTATGATGTGTGGATAAAGCCTCAAAAAAACTGTTTTAAAAAGAATAGAAAATAAAAACAAGCAGCCATCTAAGTAAGATGTAAACTAAGCCCACAAGGAAAAAGCACACCAACATCTGTGAGCCAAGGACTGGAACTATGAAGTCCAAATCTGAAGAGGGGAATGGCGTCAGAGCTTAAATTGTGAGATTTTGGTGGCAGAAGGCTATGGATGACAGTGGGATCTATTTATACATGGAATAAGCCTCCAGTGATTCCTATCTGGTCAAAACTGAGGGATGGAAAAATCTGGTTACAGAGTATTGCAGAGCCAAGTAAAGAAGATTAAAATGAGTAATCTGAGTTGAATGGTTAAAACTTTGTCACTTGCTCTCCTTTTTGATATAAACTTGATCGAGTTTTTAATATTTTCTGATTGTTGCTTTTTGTCTCAAGTTGGGGCTTATCTGTATTGTATTTTGTTATAGTTGGTAACATTCGTGTCTCTCTATTATGTATCCTCTATGTTTTTCAGTCTATGAAACCCAGGTTGGGTAAGTCTACAACAGCAGTTCTCAACCTGTGGGGTCATGACCCCTTTAGGGATCCAACGTCCCTTTCATAGGGGGTTGCCCAATTCATAAGAGTAGCAAAATTATAGTTATAAAATAGCAATGAAAATAATTTTATGGTTGGGGGTCACCACAAAATAAGGAACTGTTTTAAAGGGTCGTGGCCTTGGGAAGGTTGAGAACCACTGGTTTACAAAGACAATAACTAGAATAGGGGTTCGTTGGTTGGGGGGGGCGCGTTTGGGCAAAGGAGAGGAGTAATGGAGAGCTGGTGTCAAGGAGCACAAGATGGAAGAAAATGTCTTGACCTGATTGTGGGAAGTAAGTGTACAAGGCTGTTTGATACAACTGAACTACTTAATGGTGTGATGTCTGGATTGTATCCTAATAAAATGGTTTGTGAAAACAAAAAAATAAACTGTCTTGAAAGACGGATAGCCAGAATGTTCCTTAAGGGCAAAGATGGAAAGATTTCATCTTACGCTCTTTGGACATATTATCAGGAGAGACAAGTCTCTGAAAAGGACGTAATACTTGATAAAGTAAAAAGGCATAAAGTAAAAAGTGGAAGAGCTTTGACAAGGAGGACGGTGCAGGTCCAGGCAGAGTTCTCTTCTTTTGGACACAGGGTCAGGATAAGTCAGAACCGACTCTACAGCACCGAACCCCCACCACCGCCCAACTACTGCACATTAACACAGAATTAACACCAGAATTGACACATTAACACCAGAAAAAGAATCAAGATATAACCCAATTCTGCCACATAATAGAACTGCAAGCCGATAAACAAGCCCATACGTCTATGACCAATTACTGTTTCACGTTGTCAAAACCAGTAAAGAAAACTCTCTTATCAAATATAAAACTTAACAACATGGATCAACAATCTAAATATAGGTGCTAAAACTATATCCTTTAATTCACAAATGTTTTTAATTTTGATGAACTCTTATTTATTTATTTTTTTCCTTTGTTGCTCATACTTTGGGTGTCATATCCAAAATTTCAGTGGCATGCCTATCCATGAACATTTCACATCAAAATTGGGTATTAAAATAAAAAAATATTCTCACTAGTGACTATCAATAAGACTGTCAAACAAGATTTAGGTAGCAACAACATTCAGGGGAGCTCTCTTCCTCATAAGCCTTTACACTAACCCCAAATCAAACACGCAGCCATCAAATCACTCCCAACTAATGTATATGAGACATGTACATGAAAACTAAAACAACAGAAAGGGGAGCAAGAGGAAGACAGAGGAGAAAATGATAAGGGGGGTGGGGGGAGAATACCATAGGAGTGTTGCACCAACAAGAGAAAAGCATGAGCTATGACTGAGTAAACCAATCAGATATAGCCAAAACGATACATACTACAAAGATATATACTACAAATTACAAAGAAGGACTTGGCAGACTGTTTCTTTAAAAAGTGGCCAGTGGAAACTTATGAATAGCGGTTGGAATAGTGTCTGATAACGCTGCCGAAAGATGAGCCCCTCAGGTTGAGAAACACTCAAAAACTGCCAGGGGAAGAGCTGCCTCCTCAACATGCAGCTGATTTTAACTGAGGAAGAAGGAGCAAAGCCCTGGGGGCCTTCACTTGCTGATGTGGCAAGAAGCAAATAGGGAAAAACAGCTGTAAACTTTATGACCAGAACATGGAATGCACAAAGTATGCACTCAGGAAATTGGAAAGCTGTCAAAATAAAATGAAAAGCACAATAATGACCTGGTACTGGCCATTCTAAATCAGTCAGTCAATCATATGGTCTACTATATCTAGAGAGAAAAATTGATGAGGAATGGTGTACATTTGGTGTCAAAAAGAACACTTCAAGATCTAGCCTGCAATGTAATATTTGTTATCAGTGACTTTAAAAAGAAGTGCTACAACTGTACCGAGGAAGAACACCAGTTGATACAACTATTATTCAAAATTATGCACTAAATACTAATGAATAACAAGAATTGAAGGTTTTTAACAACTTCTGCTGTCAAATATGTTAATTGTGGAGCACAACAAACTGTGGGTAACATTGAGAAGAATGGATATTCTGAACATTTTTATTATGCTCATGTGGAACCTGTGCATAACCCAGAGGCAGTGATTGACAGATACCATGGGGGTGCTGCATGGTTAAAACTCAGAAAAGGCATGCATCAGCTTGTATCCTTCACACATTTATTCAATCTATATGTGTTCAAAAAATCCGATAATACAGAACTACAATATGAATAATGTAACACAGATTTGGGAACAAGCTCCTTAACAACCTGTGATATGCATATAAAGACCAAAGACTGGAGTCTTCAGTATGGATTATACCTCAACAGACAGGAAAGGAAGAGCCCCAGAACTGAGTAAGTAAGATAGGAAGAAAAGGTCGAACTTGTAAAGGATTTCACTTGGATGAATCTACAATCAATACATAGGGAAACTAATGTCAAAAAACTGAGTAACATACTACATTGAGCAAACCTGCTGGAAAAGACCTCCTGAACATAGGACAAAGATGTTACTTTAAGGACTAAGGTGTGCCTGACCCAAGTCAGAATCATTTCAGTTACCTCTGATGCATGCAAGAGCTACACAAAAAAGACAGAAGAACTCATGCCCTAGAATTATGGTGTTGGCAAAGATTATTGTCTGTCCCATGAACTGCCAGAAGAATGAGCCAATCTATCTTAAGTACAACTGGAATGCTCCCTAAAAGCAAGGATGGTACAACTTTCACATATGTTAGGCATATTATTAAGCAAAGCCAGTCCCTGGAGAAAGGCAAAATGCTCGACAAAGTATTACCACCACCACCACCCAAAAACATGCCAAACCTACTGCCAAAGACTTGATTCAAACTAGAACCATTCTATACTGGATTTCCAAGACTGTATATCTTACATTAGCAGATAGCCCTATCTTTCTTGGGCAGCAAGGCTGGTGTGATAGTTGGGTTTATGGTGCCAACTAAACCAATGGATGCATGTGAGCAGAGTTTGTTTGGGACACAGCTTGATTGGAGGATGACCAAAATAATTAAGACAGCCAGCATCCCATCTCCCTCTTGCTACATGGTGAATAGACTACCATGCTGTTGCTTTAGTTAGTTCTCTGTCTCAACCTGTGTGCTAGGCTACCTGTGGGCCAAGCCAACCCGAGGACTGTGCTACTTCACCACAATGCTGGGGTGTACATTGCTTGTACTTGAGGCTGATGGATCCTGTTGCTATGCTTTAATTCAGATCCCATCAAGGACTGTTTCACCATGACTGTTGCTGACCCACCCTGCTGTCTGTTGCCTGGCGGAGGGGGGGGGGGGGGGGGGTAGACTTTGCCTGCCTTGCCTGAGGGAAGACTCCACTGTCTGCTTCCTTGAAATTGGATCTGGCAGCTCAAGTAAGTTGAAGGACTATGTAACATCTTAGGTGTTGTGGTTTTGTTTATCCAGAGCGGGAGTCCTCAAACTTTTTAAACAAGGGGCCAGTTCACTGTCTCTTAGATTGTTGGAGGACCAGACTATAGATAAAAAACTATGAACAAATTCACTGAGGGCATAGGATGAGTCCGCTACTAAGTAGGACAGGCGGCGGCAGCAAAAACACCCAGCAGCAGGATAAATGTCCTCGGCAGGCCGCAGGTGGCCTGCGGGCTGTAGTTTGAGGACCCCTGATCTAGAGAAAGCTGCCTAACACAGCCAGTGAATTTGAACTGCTGGCCTTAGGGTGAGCAGCCCAGCAACTCAATGCCTACCTAACAGTGCCACCAGGTCAGTGAAAAGAGAAGAAGAACTTCAATGAGATAAATTGGGACAATGACTACAATCACAGCAATGTTTACGAGGATGATGTAGGGCCAGGCAAGGTTTTATTTCTTTATACACAGTATGAATTGGAACCAACTCAACTGCACCTAACGCAACATTCAGTCATATTAGCATGTTACGGAGTTGATAGAAACAATTCACATTTGAAGAGCTGTTGCTCAATTTTATAATGTTTTGTATTCATTACTATAGTTGGTACACACAAATAATAAATGTGTATTAGTTGATAACTGGCTACATAGGTAGTTAAATGAAGAAATGAATATATGGAGCAATAATGAGTATTCAAAATAGTTTTGAAATGATTAATAGTATGGATTTGTTGGTTTTCCATAATCTCATGGGAGAGAAATATGTGCGAAGTTGCAAGGCATGATAGAGGACAAAATTTGAGCTCAGCATGATCTTAACTTTAAATTGTGGCTCAAATTCTTACCGGCCTGTAAGTCCTTGAGCAAACTGCTTAATTTTTCTGTGCCTTCATTTCCTTCACCTGTAAAATGGGAATTAGAACATCCACCTTTCAAACACAGCAACCCAGCAAATTTGGCACCTGGAACAAGCTATACAAAACCAGCTCTCAAATAAACTCTGTAATTCACAATGTAGCCCACAGATGGGTGCTACTAACAATGCTCGCCATCTGGTAGCTTCCTGTTTTAAATAATTATTCGTGCAAACTAGGTGCCAAGCTTTTAAAATTGTCATATTAAATGTTTTCTCCCTCTAAATTTTGGTGCCCTTTAGAACAAACCCAGTATGACCAGTCATAGTTTTATAGGATTGTTTTGAGGGTTAAAAATAATCTAAGAAAAATTCCTGGTACACTGACATCCACGTAACAGATAGTAAATTGGTGGTTGTGTTACTGAAACATTCCATGAAGACCTTTATGCCATCCATCCATTAGCCCTCTATGTTATCACGGTACACTCACCTTGCACACACAGAGTAACTGAATCCCTTCCAGTTGTACAAGGATGATATATCCTGCACATTCTCTTCATTCAAGATGATTCCTTCAATCTGACGCTTGGTCTTTCTCTCTCTTAAGTCCATACACACCTGAGAACTTATACAAGTCGAACGTACTGCCTCTTCAAGAGCCATTTCTAAATCAAGGGAATTAAGTACCAGGTGAAGGTGCTATGCTTTTTCTCTGTTGGTGTGCTATGATGATATTCTACGACGGTATGCTTTTTCACTGCTGGATGGGTAAACAGAACTGCTTCTATTGTGCTGTGCATCTCATATCAGTTCTACAAATGCCATTTAAAGAAGACAAAAAAAATCAGGTCATCTTTATCAGAGAAATCTGATAGGATGAATACTTCCATGTGCATACAGCTGTCAGCAATGACAAAACGAAACCTGCCAACTCCAAAGAACCCCTGTATAAATTAGCACTCCTGCTTCATTTTGGAAGATTTTTTTTGGGGGGGTTAGCAAATATTGGGACATTATATGCCAACCCAAATCAAGGCCACATGTAACAACTGTTACAGCTAAGTTTGACTAAAATGGCCTAAAATGACTTGTAAGTGCTACTGGTTGTAGACAAGCTTCAATAACAATTTTGTGAAACTAGAACAAACTTTCCCAAAGAAAGTAGTTCAAATCACATTTACATGCCACAGCCCAAATTTCCCCACCAACTAATGGATGATATCTACCTTTCTGTCAGTTGGTGACTGGCAAGTGTTTTAGGAGTCCTGGGGGCAGAGTGGTTACTTGATGGCCTGCAAGTGGAAAGGTCAGCAATTCAAAACGACCAGCCACTTCACGGGAGAAAGACACGGCTTTCTACCCTCTGAAAACAGTCTGGGAAACTCACAGGGAAGATGTACCCTGTCCAATAGGGTCTCCATGAGTCAGCATCAACTTGATGGCAGGAAACTGGATTTGGGGTTTGGGTGGTATTATTGGGTAAGCGTTGATTGGCTAACCACAAATTCAGTCATTTAATCCCACCAGCTGCTTTCTGGGAGAAATATGTTTAGCCATGAGGATTTAAACAGTAATGGTTTTACATACTACAGTATGTAAATGGTTTACATACTGGTTACATAATGGTTTACAGTAACGGTTTTTTAAAAGTCAAAATTGACTCAAGGGCAATAAGTTTTTGTTTCTGTTTATTTTGATGACAGTGGTTTCATGGTTTGTATCCATAAAAGGTGACTACATCATGAATCAACAATAAAAGAATGAGGCAAATTATTACATTGCTATTATTTATTATTTAATCTAATGACATTTAACAACAAAACCTCAGGTCAGATGGAGATTGTAGCTTCAGGAAGACAGATGTACCTTAACCAGGAGAAGTTTATCTGGTAATATTCTAAAGATAGAGATCTGGTCAGTTCACTATCAAGTTCTAATGGAGAAATAATTCACCAACTTAATCAGCAAATAACTAGCTGATCGGTTCTTTGCTATTTGCTAATATACATTCAAAAGTCTCATTTTGGGCTGAGCCCCAGTGGCGTGGTGGTTGTGCGCGGGACTGCGGACCACTGGGATGGAGGTTCAATTCCAGCTCACAGGAGCAAAGGCTGGGCCTCCTACTCCCACCACCAGGGAAGTGATGCCTAAAAAATAAAAAAAATAAAAAATAATAAAATAAATAAATAAATAAAAATAAAATAAATAAATAATTTTTTTTAAGTCTCATTTTACAGCAAAGATTTTTATTTTTTGGTGCCATCAAGTGGTAACATAATGAAGTGTTCTGAAGTTAAGTGAAAATTAACTTTTAGACAGAAAAATGCCACATTGACATTTAGCACATAATTATTGGAGAAGAGGGAAGAAAAAAATATATATCAGGGGCTGAGCCCTGGTGGCCCAGTGGTTGTGTGAGGAACTGTGGCCCACAGGGTTGATGGTTCAAATCCAGCAGCAGCTCTCCAGGAGCAAGGCTGGGCTTCCTACTCCCACCAGGGCAGTGATTATTTCCAACTCATCCCAAAAGGAAGTTAAAAGAAAACATTTTTAAAAAGAAAGAAAACATAAACTGAGTAGATCTTTAACATAAAAACACTCTGTGCAACAAGCAAGCAATCAAAAACTGACAGATTGAGCTGAGCCCTGGTGGCGTAGTGGTTGAGTGCGGGACTGTGGTCCACTGGCTTAGGGGTTCAAAGCCAGCAGCAGCTCTCCAGGAGCAAGGCTGGGCCTCCCACTCCCACCAGAGGGCAGTGATGCCTAAAAAATAAAAAACTGACAGATCATAAAACCATTTGGAAAATAAAATTAGGAAAATAAAATGATATACCATGAGAGGAACCATGAGAGGAAATTAAGTAATCAGAATTAACTTATCACTGAAAAACTTGAAAAGTGATAGCTAAAATTACATAACTGTAAGAAGACATAAAATTAATGAAAAATTAACCCTACAATAAATCCTTTGTAACTATGTAGCAACAGGTTCCAAAAGAATATACTACCAACTTCAGTAGACAATAATTACCACCAAAAACAAAACACGCACACACAACAGGATTCTAAGGACTATTTATTTGGTATACACACAAAGTATTGGTAGTTTTTGATCCCCTTACTGAACAAACAACTCCCAGATGGTATATGGAACACACACATAAATAACTATGCTTCCTCTGCAACCATATCAGCCTAACAGTGAAAGCCACTTTCCTCTTTAGACAAAACCCCACAAGGACAAAGGAGCTGAGAGAGAACATAAGAGCAACAAAATCTTAGCCAATAGAAAGGAAATGGATGAGTATTACTAAGTTGGGAAACTCAAGAATGTGATCTGCTTTATTAAGCACTGTAAAAACTCTCCCAAAATTCAGGGCTGATTGCACTAAGTAGAACTGTGGACCGAGAGGTGAGTAAGATAACTGGATAAAATCCCAAAACCTCAAGAATTTAGCAGCGGCATCCCACCAAGCATGCACACATTCCCCCTTCCACTCCATACAGCCAGGTACACAAGCTTATCTCAGGCCATTGTAAGACTGAAGGGTTATACTACAAGAAGAATAAAGCACAAGCCTGCTGGATGAGAGGACACCAAGCATAGTGGTGGTGGGGAGAACTGGGGTGAGATGTTAGTACAGGGAACTGTGGTGTTCTGAAGTATGCTGAGTAATTGAAGACCACAGAACAACACTGAAAATTGTGATGATTTTCTGGCCAGAAACCGACCACAAGAGAGGACGCAACCCTTGAGTTTTGTGTCCAATACAGCTTGTTACTGCCACGTGCTTCAGTTGGCTGTTATGACAAAAAGGTAAATGACTAAAAGAACAATCTGATGCTATGTTTACAAGAAAACTACTTTTAAATATTCGGCTCTATACATATCCCATATCATCTCCATTAATTAATGAGCTGAGGAGCTGCTGTAACCAAAAGACAGAATGGGATGGCGGGCAAAGCCAAAGAGCCTTTATACTCTCAGTTTGAAGCCCACAGCATTTTGTCTCTCTAGGTTATCAAGAGTGAATGTACAAAAAAAAAACCCTTGCCAAATCAGAAGAAGCATAAACTGCATTCATACAACAGAGTGGAAGCTTGCTGATATACAAGAAACCCCGCTAATGGGAATTCAGTGCCCACATCCAGAGTTAAACACCTCTGAAACCTACATCTCCTAGACAAAAGTATGTATCTTCATCAGTAGGTCATCGCAGCTTCAGTCCTGTTTCTACACAGGATTCTAAAGATGCTAAAGGCATATAAAGATACCTTCTCCCCCAGAAACCAACATAAGAGCATGTCCAAACACATTAAAATAGATAAAATGGTACCTTGAACACCTTCTAGGAGTAAATCAACTCCTTTCCTATAAAAAGCAGAAGCGGCTTCATAGTCTTCTTCTTCTTCCTTTTTTAAAGCCAGCTTTATTAATTCTCCTGCTTTCTCCAAATAATCTCTCTTGCCAAGTTTGTGTTTTAAACTGCCAGGAAAGAGGATACGGCTTTCCCGTTCTTCTTCTGTTTTGTTCAGTTCACTGTCAGAAGCAACAGCCCCTACTGCTGAAGAATCCGAAGAAAGATTGAGACCAAAAGTTCTAACGGGAGAATTTTGATTGGAAGCCATTCCATCATCTAACTCAGCAAGAGAATCCACATCAACAGTAAGAGATATCAGATCACTGTCACTGGAGAAGCCTAGAAATATGATCACAACAGTAACAGATATTAAATTGAGAATCTGCCAAAATCATACAAATCATTCTGATTTTTGCATTGTTCATATTATGCAAGTCAATTAGAAAGATTCTGGTTTAGTGATGGAAGTCAGCATCTAACCATTTGATTCAGCTTAGTTCATTCATTTCTTTACTCTCTATTGCTCTACAATATAATTTCTTTGCCCTAATTATCAAATTAAAATTCAAGGCATGTCTTTTTCTGGTCTTATTTTCAACAACAATGAGAGAGTGTGTGCACCTGTACCACAGATCTTGTAAAGTGCTGATATAAAACTGCTGCAAACAACAGCATTACAATAAAAGCCAAAGGGCGAACATGTGGGAGTTAGACAAAAGAAGGATTTGGATCTCAGTTCTTACGACTCTCTGTGTGAACCACAGCTCAAGCTCAAACCAAAGTCATTGTCATCCAGTCGAATCCGACTCAGTGACCCTACAGGACCGTGGATCTCAACCTTCCTCGTACCACGACCCTTTCATACAGTGCCGCATGGTGTGGTGACCCTCTCCCCCAAAGATAAAATTATTTTCATTGCTACTTCATAACTGTCATTTTGCTACTGTTATGAATTGGGCGACCCCCAAAGTGGTTGTGACCCACAGGGTGGGACGGCTGCTGCAGAACGTAATCAAACCTTCCCTTTCTGGGTTCCAAGACAGGAACTCTTTACTCTCTCCCGAAGAGCGACTGGTGAAGGTGAACCCACTTTCATGCAGTGTTTCCATAAGGAAGTTATGAGTATGAAGCAAGAGACATGGTTGCAACTGTCATAAAATGCCTATATGATGCATACTCATGGTTAAGTTTTTAGAAAACCACCCGTATTTGAAAAAAAAAGTGTGCTATATTGTTTGCTGGGTTTTTTTGTTTTTGTTTTTTGGGCATCACTGCCCTCTGGTGGTCGTGGGAGCTACCCAGCGCTGCACCTGAGAGCTGAATTTGAACGGCCAAGACCATAGGCCGCAGTCCCGCACTCAACCACTTACGCCACTGGGGTTCAGCCCTGTTTGCTGGTTTTTAAAGGGAAGAACTTTTAGGAATTTTCAATACTTCAGCCTGTTCCAAAGCTTTGGGAGAGACCTGGGTCTATAATTGTGCCTTTGCTTTCTAGCAAAAATGATCGGTAAGTATCGGCATTAAGCAGTGTAAATTTCTTCTCTCCTTTCATATAACTGACTTCATAGTATAGATGAACGTGATCTGCATCAATGGTTTTCAAAGGTTTTCTCTCAGAACTACCCTTTACACTTTTACAAATGACTACAGGCCCCACAGAGCTTTTCGGTTTATGACTCTGATGTCAACTAATTAGTTACCACATACAAAACTGAGAACTTTTTAAAATGGTAATTCATTTAAAAATAAAATATAAAGGCCATAATATGTTTAAAATAATTTTTATGAATAACTATATTCTAAAACAAACATTTCATAATACAAGTGGCATTGTTTTATTTTTCTGCCCGTCTCATTCATGTTTGGCTGAATAGAAGATGGCTAGAATCTGCTTCTGCATTCAGCCTGCTGCCATATGTTGTTTTCGTTGGAAGACATGAAGAAAATATCACACAGATATACAAGTGAAAAAGGATGTATATTTCAGCCTTCTCAGATAACAGGATATTGTTCTTTGATATGCTACCAAAATTCAGCAAAGTGCAGTTCCTTAAAACCTAGGTGCAATATGGAATGCAAAATCCTATCAATAAAACAAAATCCTATCAATATTTTCATATTCTGTTACATTACAATTCATTGGTTTACCTTAAGCTTTGAATAGAGCTCTTATCAACAAATGAGCTGGTAACACCATCCACTGGTAATTTTGAAAATGATAGTTTCCGGAGTCACACATATCCTCTCAATGTTGACACATTATACACAATATCACCTATTCAAAAATGTTTGTTATTTACCACCCATCCATCAGAAAATTACTTTCTAAGTATTAGGAAACTGTCAAACTTAAAGTGACAAGTTTTTCAAAATCCTAATTTTAGCATGAAGGTTCAGATTTTTTTATTGGTGGCAAATACGGACAGTTAATGTCCCTGAAGGGTTAGCTCACTTAATTCACTTTCGACAGACTATTTGCTAACTACCCAAGTCTGATAGCAATCATGGTGGTCCATGGAGAAACAGCTGGACTCAGTTCATAGTTCACACAGCAATATACGTGTTTTCCCTTAAGACAGCTGGAAGTTCAGTAGATGGAAGTTATTTGTATTTCAAAAAAGGGGAGTGAGGGTAGAGGATAGAGACTTAGTAAGAACCTCATGATGATCAAGCCGACATGACACAGTGTTGCATTTTATTGCAAATGCACTCAGTCATGATGGGCAGAGAGTGGTATCACTTTCCTGAGTCTTGCTTAGGCATTACATTTGTGCCCCCCATTCCTTTTACCCCTCATTGTAAAAATATCAACATAGGGAAGGGGCAAGTGACCAGTGTGATCATCGAAGCAACTTGTACCTACCATACCTCCCCACCAAATCACAGGGGTAGCCGGCATCCCCAGATGCTTTTGAGTAGTCAGTATCAAAAAGTGACACTGAAAATCAAGTCTTTAACCTGGACTTGGGAACAACCGTCATCTGGATCACCATTTAATACTGACTATCAAGTTTGCCGGTAAAGAAAGCCTCTTAGGTAGAAAATTATTTCCTCAGGACTAGACACCAAGTAAAAATTAGAGATGAATTACCCTGCACCTGAAGCCAGTAAACTTTTTTCTATAAATGGCCAAAAATTAATATATTACACTTTAGAGACCACACGGCCTCTGTCACTACTGAATTCGGCTGTTGCAGTTCAAAGGGTGTCTTAGAGAATACACACAAGAATTAGCAATGCTGTGTTCCAATAAAACTTTACTTGAATTCCATATAATTTTCATATATTAAAAAATACCAGTCTTTTTTTTTAACCCTTTAAAAATGTAATAAGTATTCTAAGCTCAGAGCCATACAATAACAAGGTGGCTGGCCCAATTTGGCCAGGTTATTAGTTTGCTAATAACCCTTGTTACTTTATACATTTCACATCAAATAAAATAAGTTAGGGTGAAAAATATGTTACTGCCGGCTAAGCTTAAATTTTTTAATCTGCTTCAGACACTAGTTTTGTACTCTATCAATATATCCTCACTTTCAGTTTTCCTTTGTCTTATTTTCCTTTTCTCCATTCTTTAAAATACCCAGAAGGAACAATTCCCCCCCACCTTAAGGCAGTGAAATTACTTTAAGTCAAGGATCTCTAAAAAGTTACTAAAAATAATAGAAATCACTTCAAATCTTTGATTTTTTTTTCAATCATACAGTCAATATTTCATAATCAAAGTCTTTTATCTACATCTATAAAGTTTGGAATATATAAACTTCACATGATATTTTTAAAATCACCCATGTATTATGTATCTCAACACATATTTATATCTCAACAGATGCCTTTATGAATCTGTTCCATTGAAATGAAAGCAAATTAGGTGAATGGGGAAGGAGCGGTGAGATTTCTGGTTTATACAGCGGTGAGATTTCTGGTTTATACAGCTAATCACAAAAGGAAGGAAAGGCCGACTCACAGATGTCTGCTCTCTGGTGTTCTGTCACTGGACCCTTCACACCATCTACCACACTGCACTGTTTCATGAAGTTCCTTTCCAACATGAACACTTTAACACTTACGTGTGTGCTTAAGGCGAAAGCTATGTGTACTCGGCTTTTTGCCCTCTGACCACAAAAACCTAGTGACACCATCACACTTCTTCCCGCCTTTCAGCCTCATCGCATTAGCAGGGAGAATCACAAGTACATGAAATTAGGTTGGAAAAGTAAGACTAATAAAAACCAGGGAGAAAGTCAGGTAGTAAAATAAATACTCTATACAGTGTTTTCTCTATAACTCTAAATAACTCTTTTCTAAGAAAAGAATCTTTCAGAGGAGCTAAATAAAAACTAGCAGTATATAAAAACACTTTTCTTCTGCTTTCTTTTTTTTGTTTTTAGCCAAATTGGAAACAGAAAGACTTTTCCTTAAATAAGCCCATACATGACAGCATCCTCATGCTGGAGAGTGTAAAATAACTTCACATTTTTAGAAGACACTTTGGCAATGAATATAAAAAAAAAAAATCTAAAAATGCTTGTATCTCTGACGCAGGAATTCAGAAATTTACATTGAAAATGGAGATGTGCAAAAAGATTTCTAATATCTATATACATACATCACCCAAATATTTAATTAAAAAACTGAAAACCTAAATTCCTAATTATAGAATATACCTCTATTAAAAAGTAAAATGCAAACAAAAACTAAACCTACTACCGTTGAGTCGATTCCAAGGCCCAGCAACCTTCCAGGACAGAATAGAATTGCCCCAAAGGGTTTCTGAAGCTATAGCCCTTCATAGAAACAAGAGTCTTCTTCCTCCCACTGAGCGGCTGGTGAGTTAGCAGTTGAACACTTAGGTAACAGCAGAATGGTTAGTGGTCAAGGGTTCCTGATATGTTATGAAAAAAGACAAACTGCATAATGATGTGTGTACTATCGTTCTAATTAGAATACACAAGCACTCACACACAGAGGGGTTTAAAATGGCTGGAGAGATACTGTAAGTATTAACAGTGATTTTCCCTGTAGGAGGGGAATACAGGTGATTTCTGGTCTTTATTCATACATTAAAAAATTCCCTAAGTCTTGGTATCTGAAGGCTAGCAAAGAAACAGCAACAAGGGCTAAAATTTGGAATTTGAGAATAAAGATTTGCTATACAGACATCACTCATGAAAGATAAGCCTGTATGAAATCACCCAGTAGCCAGTGCAAGTCTTAACTTGATTTAGACTTAGAAGTGATTTTAAAGACAGATCTGGGCTGAGCCCTGGTGGCGCAGTGGTTGTGTGCGGGGCTGCGGCCCACAGGGTTGATGGTTCAAATCCAGCAGCAGCTCTCCAGGGGTGAGGATGGGCTTTCTACTCCCACCAGGGCAGTGATGTGGGGAAAAATAATAATAATAATAATAATAATAATAATAATAAAGACAGATCTGTTTAAAGCAATCTAACCACTGACACTCTTCTTTATCTGTCTTATTTCTTCACTTTGACTGGTGAATTGTACCGTACCATACCTGACAATCCTAATCCTTCCTTCCCTACCTCCCCACTGTACACTCAAATCTCCATCTGCCAGTTCTCTCTGGTATCAAGTCCAACATCCCCTTCTCAATGAAGTCTCCCCCACCAGCTCTAAAAAGGGAAGAAAGCATTTCAAAATTCTCCTTCACACCATAACAACAAATCTCCTGTCACTGCCCATGTAAATACTAAGATCTTAGTTAAGTAATCTTATATCCTAACTACAGCTGCTTAATAGAGTGCTTATTATGTGTTCAATCCCAGAAATCATGATCTGATCATTCAACTGCTTTTAAACAGCGTTGTTTGCAACTATCACATCAAACAAAGACTGTTGCTGTCTGCAGTCAGCCGATTCAGACGCAGGGCGACCTGACAGGGCAGAGTCAAACTGCAATCTACACGGCCTCATCTTTCACTGGCTGCAGGTGGCTTTGAGTTTGTCCCTGAAAACTTAGCAACTGTGTGGCCAGGGCTCCGTGAAATAGGGCCTACCCCCTTTACATCCAGAAAGTTATCAAGGGAATTATAGAGGACAGCAAACAAGTAAGGGGTTCTTAGCTAAGGCAAATACGTAGAGTACAGTGAACAGAGCAGAGGAAACAACTGATAATCGACAACAATGGCAAGAAGAAACCTAATCAAGCCATGCTTACAGGGACCCTCTGGGTCATCATAGAGTAAAAAGTATGATTTTTACCAATGCCATCAGTCAAAAATCTTCAGGCTTTTTTTGGAAGTCATTATTGGGAGGAAAGGAGGTTCTCTGAAAAGAAAAAAAGACTGCATAGTCTCAGGCTATGTAGGTGATCGGCTAAAAAGCATCTACAGATGAGAGGGGTTTACTTAGCACCCCAGTTCATCTATCTACCCTCACCGTGTGTATTCTGAACTGCCCAGGTGAATCAGGTTAATGAAATCTATCTAGGACAAGGGCTGAAAGATGGTCACTTGTGGAAAAGACTGCGCTGGCCCAGAATAAACCTTTATAAGCAATCAGACACTTGTACTTAAAGACCATCTGGAGAAATATCCATTTTCTTTACAACAACAGGAGGTGTGTCACCGTTCTTACCTGCAAGCTTTCACTGAGTTCTAAGGTGTAAAGATTGCCAAAGCCAACGAATGGGAATTTAGACTTTTCCTAGTAGCAACGACTCAGACTGCAGGCAGAGAGCAAGAGAACAGGCAGCAGAACAAAAGAGAGAAACATGCATATCAACCTCCATTGAAAAACAAGTTTTTCGAAATGTGACCATAAGACATAAACAAAAAAAATTGATGCTAAGCTTCCTTTGCTTTATTAACAACACATCTTCTACTAACAGCTATTGCCTTTATCTTTCACATTTGTATAGTGTCCTTGGGGCATCTCCTTGTCATCTTTGAAAAAACTTATGGCAAGAACACCAAAATACCCAGTGCATACTTGGTGGAAAATCAGAATATGCTCAGAAAACAACGCATTCATCACAATTACAATTCTAAAACACTTATCTTATTCTGAGCAATAAAGATGTCTGAAAAGGCCACCTCTTGTATTTAATCTTTTTTTTTTTAATTCTGTTACTCTCCAGAGCCTTCTCTAAGTTCTAACAAATCAAACACACTCTGAGCACGAGTAGGTCGCACTGTTTTTTGATACAGTACATGCATTCTCACTGCCTCCTCAGCCACATGGTTCAACCTCTCTGAAATGCTAAGGTTTAAGTGCAAAAGAAGGAATTTAAATTATTTTATTCCTAGTGTTCTTTCCACACTAAAACTGATTCCCATAGGCTATCATAAATGTTGTTGTATTATTTACCTCAGCCTGGCCCTAAAGGCCTAATGTCCAATATGACCCTCAATATCCTAAGGTTTTTAAGAATGAATATTTTATATGTACATGTTTCCATATTCTCATTCATGTTTACCTGGAGAGTAATAAAATCTTGCTCTTTTGTCCTACTGATTTTAAACTCCTCACCAGAACAAATTCAATTAATGAGAAACTGTGGATTAAAAGTGAAATAGATATGCATTCAAGAGGAAAAAAAATAACTTTTGCAAGCTGGATAGACTTACATTCTCTGGACACTACAGCCTAGAGTGTCTTACATAAAAGATTGGGCAATCTCATGGTGCCATCTAGTGGTCGTTTGCACTAAATTCTACTTTAAATTAGATCTAACTAGACTTAAGTATATTTGGTCGTGTTATATGATATACACAGGTTTTAAATTTGTCTTAAATATATATTTAGGTTATCAAGTGTTCCATCAACTGAAATTTTCCTTTTTAAAATGGTTCTGCCAAAATAATCAATTCTAAATCTACTCATTGAAAATAACACCAAAAATAAGAAAAAAAAAAAAAAAAACCAAAAAACTTTCGAATTCAAATAACTTCAGCAAACCAAAAACCAAATCCACTGCCATCAAGTCTATTCCAACTCGGAGTGACTCTGCAGAAGAGTAAAACTGCTCCTGGGGTTTACAAGGCTACAATCTTTACAAACTCAATTTTTTATCGGTGTACAACTTACTGACAGCAGTTATGGTCATCATTTGTACGAGTGCACTTTAATCAAGGAGACCTTTCCATGCCCGCTCCTCCATTCCCTCCCTCCCACTGTGGTAACCCTAGTAAACTTTGCTCTCCATACACATTTGTCTTTTCTTGTCATTTTATAAAAATGCAGTCATGCAATATTTGTCCTTTTGCAATTGATCTATCTCACTAAAAAAAAGTGCCTTCAGTGGACATAAATGATACGTGTCCATACATGAAGCCAGCACTATCACTGGCTGAGCAGTGCTCCCCTATAGACAGGTACCACACTGTTTACCTAGCTGTTCTTAGACAATTAGGCAGGCGTGAACAGTGACACAATGAACACTGCCAGAGTAACAAAACGTTTTTTTAGTCTCTTTTTAAGTCTCTGCTTCCAACTCTTTGGGCTATTTACCTAGGGATGGAACTGCCAGGCCATATGGGGGTTCTAGTTTTTGTTTTCTGAGCAAACACCACACAGCTTACCACAGCAGTTGTGTGCAAAGCTGTGCCCTTTACTTTCTCCGGTGGAGAAGTTGGTGGGTCCAAATCAACAAACAACTTCTTGAGGTACCAGCGAATGCTTAATCACTGTACCACCAGGGCTCCTTCAAGTAACTTCAAGTAACTCCTTTTCCATTTAGCAGCCTGGTGCTTCCAATAAAGTAAGTACCCTTAGGCCTAGCAGTTTAACTAGAATTCTTCATACTTATCCCCAGAAGGAAAAAAATGATGACCCTATTTATTTACACATCTTGTACTGAGAGTAATTCCCTTATAGCAAGATGCTCTCATTATGTGCATCCTCATTTGCTCTAAACTGGCTATATCAAGAGTGCCTACGAGATGCTTTCTTGTGGCTACAGTTGTCCAGGTAAGCCTTGAGGAATGAGTTCTTAATCTACAATTAACAGGAAATAAGCACACCAATAAAAAAAGGTTTAGTTAGTCCAGGTGGCCTTTATGAATATTCCCTCTTATTACTCTGAATAATCAACCATGTCAGACCAAAAGGTTGGCAGCATTTACCCCAAAGCAAAACTCAGATGACAGGAAGGGGCAGAAGGAGAACAAATGAATAAGGGAAGCCAGGAAGTGGGGAGATTGTACAAAACAAAACATGTATAAAGTGTTGAAGGAAAATTAACTTGCTCTGTAAACTTTCACACAAGACACAATAATTACATATATATTTATATATAATTTGGTTTTTACATGGGGTTAATTTAATATTCAACAGGTCTTCAAAAAATTCATGAGAAAAGTCAATAATCTTTCAATTCCATTTTTGCACCAACTCATCTATACTTGATGCTTGAGCAACATGGGTTTGAACTGCAAAGGTCCACTTCTACACAGACTTTTAAAAAAAACTAACACTAATCATCTCCACATAAGCAGTTCATCTTTCCACAATGATCTAATTCCACAGAAAAATGTTCTTGACTCTTAAGAGCTACTACACATAAGAAAAGGAGCCCTTGTGGTCACACGTTGATCTGCTAACCATAAAGTCAGCAGTGAAAGCCACCAGGGCTCCACAGAAGACAAAGCTTTCTGCTTCGCAAAGAGCTGCAGCCTGAGAAACTCACAGAGGCACTTCTACCATGTCCTACAGGGCCACTATAAATTGGCATCAACTCAATGGCAGTGCATTCACATTACACACATAAGAAGTTGATCTCTCTCTCTCTCTCTTTAGATTTGCGCTTATAATCACTTCCTCATGTTGTCTTACTTGCTACATATACTGGGAAAACCTCCCTCCCAAAAATGCAAAGGAAGTTGAATTATAGTCACAAGTGACTCATAGTTTTCATGTCTGTGTCATCGTGTTATGTGCAAAACCATATGGCAGGAATCCTGGGGTGATACAAAGTGCCTTGGGTAATGCTGGAAGTGCTCCCAAGAAGCAGAAAAAAGCCATGACATCACATGAAAAAGGCGAATTGATAGGGAATCCAGAACAGATGATCCCCTCAGGACCAGTGGTGAGAGTAGCAAGACCGGGAGGGTGGAGAGAAGGTGAGGTAGAAAGGGGGAACTGATTATAAGGATCTACATATAACCTCCTCCCTGGAGTATGGACAACGGACAAGTGGGTGAAGGGAGACATCAGACAGTGTAAGACATGACAAAATAATAATAATTTATAAATTATAATGGGTTCATGAAGGAAAGGGGAGCGGGGAGGGAGGGGAAAAATGAGCTGATACCAAGGGCATAAGTAGAAAGCAAGTGTTTTCAGAATGATGAGGGCAACAAATGTACAAATGTGTTTGATATACAATAGATGGATGGATAGTGATGGTTATATGAGCCCCCAATAAAATGATTTAACACAAAGCAAAGAAAAAGCCGAATTGTCTGACAAGTACCATAGATGAAGTTCTGCAGCTATGGATGCCCAACATTTCAAAAAAAAGGAATCCAGTGTGAGAGCCATGGTAGAACAAGTACAGAAATTTGGTGACACCATTGCTGTAGCTATGCCAGCCATCTAGAAACCTTGAACTTTTTGCGAAATGCCTTTTTATCTCATATTGAACATGCAGCTTCTATGTGGGTGCAAAAGATAATACATATAACATACAAAATACATGTTCATTGCTTATGCTATTAATAAGACTTCTGGTCAATAACTTAGGTAGTTAAGTTTTGGACGAGTCAAAACTTACATTTGGCTTTTCAACTGTACCCATGGGCGGGGCAAGAGGTAGGAGTTGTAGATCCTCTCACCCCTACATCGTTCAAGAGTCAACTATTAGTAAAAAACACGCTACCTCATTTTTACATGTAAATGCATTAGCATTATTCTCACCATGTTGCTGCTACTCATAAGAGGCTTATCTCTCTATTTGGATGTGTGGTTATGACGTAACCATTTCTCTTAGTTGCTGTATGTACCTAAAAAATATCCCTCCTCAAACTCCAGTCAAATACGGTATTAGAGGAAAGAAAATGACAAGTTACCTGATAAGACTAGTTACCTGTACTGAGGCCAGCATTGTACAAAAACAACCTATCTATATTCCTTCAAATACGTCAAGAGATAAGGAGAAACCTACCAAGAAGCTCAATTTCCATGTACCATTTTTGACCAGGCTCCCACAAATGTCACAGTAACTTCATAGTTAAAGTCCATTCAGCAAAAAGATGAGAGGTTTGAAATGGAAATATATCAACAACCAATCAGATCTTCTTTCATCTTTTGCTTAAAAAGGTCATTCAACCACATGCTCAAATGTTCAGGTGGGGGGAATATAGTTCATTGTTTTCAAACAAAAGAGATAAAGAATAATCAACATTGCATGTTTAATAAAAAAGACAATGTTAAATTTTTTGTCTCAAAACTCACTGAACAATTTGAAGTTTTCAGGTTCATATTTACTAAAATATATTTACCAGTTAATCACTAAGTAGTTAGTTTCCTGAAACTTTAAAGGAGTTTCCTCTATTCCATCTCACTATAAAATAATTTAAGCTACCCCCTAAGTCTAACACCACCCCTAACCCTACGGCTAACACAAACCATAACCCTAACCTTAACCCTAATCCTAATCCTAACACCAATCCTAACCATAACCCTAAGTCTAAACCTAACCCTAAGACTAACCCTAAGTCTAAACCTAACCCTAACCCTACAAAAAAGATAATAATTTAAACAAGTTTTACAAAATAAAAGTCGTTTGTTTTTTATTTTCATTTCATGGGAAATTACAACCAGCTGATTGTTTGTGAAAGTTCCCAGCTGTCACTGAATGAATTCCCACTCGTGGGAACCCCATGTGCTGCAGAGTAGAACTATGTCCCACAAGGCTTTTTCATCTGCTTTAGGAAGCAGATGGCCAGGCCTTTCTTACAAGGTTCCTCTGGGTGGGTTTCAGCTGTCAATTTTTCTGTTCGTAGCCAAGCGCTTAACTATTTGCACCATGCAGTGTGGCAGTTACATAACCTCCTGTCAGGGTGGAGTCTAGAATGTCAGTTGGGTCGCAGTTTAGAGGCACTAAGGAGATAAATAGCTCACTGGAGACCAGACACACTCTCTGCTTCGTCTTCCTGCTGACAAGACACATGGGTGACACTGATATAACCAGAGTCCTGAAGCTGGAGGCACCACATGGATAAAGTGACCAGACGTCCCACTTTTTAACAATTTAACAATGTCCCACGACATTTTTAAATTAAATATATTACAATACTATTTTTGCATTCGATGAAAAAAATTTTTTTTTGGTTTTAGGGGCATCACTGCCCTCTGGTGGTGGGAGTAGGAGGCCCAGCCTTGCTGCTGGATTTGAACCTCCAACCCAGTGGGCTGCAGGCCCGCGCACAACCACTACGCCACCGGGGATCACCCCTTTTCTTTTTTTGTTTTGTTTTGTTGTTGTTGTTTTCTATGAAAATTTTTGTTGCTCCATATAGACCAAATTTTTAATGAAGAACCCCCTACCCCGGTCAATAGTGTCCCACTTAAAATCTGGTCACTTTACACATAGAGATCCCTGCCAGTGCTAAGAAGCTTCCACCGCCACTAGATCCACAAGTTTTTCCACCCACTGGCCTGTGACCATCCTGCATTCAGTGTCTGCATGCATTGCATGAGTCTGAAGAAGAATTTATAGACTGGTATTAGACATCTGAGCTACTACTGGATTTATGAACTTGAACTGGACTGGGCTGGGATGTTCTCTTAGTACAAATTTACTCTTTGATAAAAAGTTCTCTCTTATACACAGCTAAGTGTCTCTGGACTTGTTTCTCTAGTCAATCCGGACTAACACATACAGGATGCCCACTTTTAAGGCACTAACAGAATACAACGATCACTGAGCCTCTACATCTGTTCTGTCAGAAGTCATCTACTTGCCATGTCCTTCTACCTGTAATGGAAGGACCTTGAAACAGCGAGTTCTATATATTAAAATCTGTCCCTTTGGCTCCTTCCACTGACAAACTAGATCATGAGTGTGTATATATATATATATATATATTTATATATATATAAATGACAACTCGCCTTCTAAATATCATTTAAAATACTACACTCTGAGGAGCTGTTATGGAGTGAATCACCTCGTCCCATTCTGATTCTAAATCCAAGCCACAGCTAGCCACCACCCCTTTACCATCCTCCATGACACAGCGTCCTGTGACTGGGCTGGCTGCCGGCTTCATTGCTGCTAAATGCCCACACCTTTGGTTGTCCCTGGCGTTTGTAGACCTTCAGGGATGAAAGTAAATCTTTCACTTGCTCACTACACCAGACAATCTCATGATATTTAAAAGCCATTTTCCCCTCTCACATAACAATGAATTGGCAGGCTGTCTGACACTTTGACTTATCTATATTTGTCAACTGAGTGTCTTTCAGGAGGATTCATTAACCAGGCATAAAGGCTTGGGGGGTGGGAGTGGGAGGGATAAGCATTCACAGCACTTCCACATCCAAGTTTTTCATCCTTCATGTTTCAGTGTTTTCAGAATTGTAATGTACAGAAACAACATTATGCACTGACAGAATAAAATGCCGCCAATGTATCCAGATGTTCTTTTTCTGAGGTTTTTATTTTTTTAAGACACAGCCCAATTCCTCAACATTAGAAAAGCATATCCCTGGAAAGAAGGATATATCTTGTGGGGAACCAGTGGAGGGGTCTAAGCACACAACCCCAATCTCAACTACAGAGCAACTACCTCTCCACCAGGAGAGTTTGCCTTTGAGGTCAGCATTGAGGCTGCAGCTTGGGGAGTGAGAGATGCCTGACAGAGCGCATGAGAACAAATGAAGGGGGAAGAAGAGAGAATGGAGTGCATCCTGGCCCACCGAGCCTTCAGGGCAATATTCCCACTCAGAGCAGCCGATGCACAGGGAGGAATATATGGCCGGCCCCACTGTGAAATACAGCTACCCTCGCTGACACAAGGCCTTTTGGGGTCAACAATGGAGAAACAGGGTCCGGATTATACCCTGCCTGACACAGCCACACCATGGCAAAACACTATGGGTGCGCAATAGAGCATGGAGTTCCAGATGGAGTGCCAAGGATATACTTGAGCAGAGGTGTGGAACCCCATCCGACTCAGCTAGGAGATATTCCTGGAGGTCAACGAATAGACCTTGAACTATTTACAGGTTTTTATAATGTTACTATTTTTATTTTATATATATATATATATATATATATATATATATATATATGACATTGGGGGTTTGTTGTTGTTATCATTATTTTATTTTCTTTGGTTGCTCCATTTTAGGATGCCTTTTTTTGGTACATATTGTTACCTCTGCAGGTCTATCTAGATAAGATAGGCTGGGAAAATGGTCTGGGGGTGAAAGCGACTGGACTGATAGTTCCGGGGCAGAAGACATGGGAGAAGGGGAGGAGGGGGAAAGGAGGTCCTGTTGACCAGCCCAGGGATAAGGGAATAACAATTGATTCAAAATCAGTGACAAGGTGAGTGAGAGAAGTCTGATAGGGATTGATCAAGTGTAATGTAACAGAGAGAAAATACTGAAACCCAAATAGAGGCTAAGCATGATAATGGGACAGGAGGAAAGTAAAAGGAAATAGAGGAAAGAACCGGGAAGTAAAGGGCAATTATAGTTATTTAAATACAGGCATGTACATAGGTGCATATATTTATGTTATGATGGGGAAATAGATCAACGAGCATACACTTATCAGGTTAGTATTAGGACAGAAGATGGGCATTGTACCCCCACTCAAGTACTTCCTCAATACAAGAACACAAATTGGCATTCCATGATGCTCACCTTCCCGACACGGTCACTGAAGACAAATGTGTGCATAAGCAAAGGTGGTGAAGTAAGATGATGGTGCCTGGCTATCAAAAGATGTAGCTTTTAAAGTACTTGAAAGTAAACAAGGCTTGATAGTAAACAAGCAGCCAACTAGTTCAGAAGCAACAAAGCCCACATGGACAAAGCACACCAGCTTGTGGGACCACACAGTGTCAAAGGGATTCGAATCAGGCTTCAAGAACTAAAAATCATAATACTAAGTGCTCACTTTCCTAATATGAACACTGATGACAAAAGTGTGCATAAGCAAGTGTAGTGAAGAAAGCTGATGGTGCCCAGCTATCGAAAGATATAGCATCTGGGGTCTTAAAGGCTTGAGTAAACAAGTGGCCATCCAGCTCAGAAGCAACAAAGCCCACATGGAAGAAGCACACCAGCCTGTGTGACCACGAGGTGGGGAAGGGATCTGGTGTCATGCATCAAAGAACTAAAATTATATCATTATAAATGAGGGGGAGTACAGATAGGGGACCCAAAGCCCATCAATAGGTGAAGCAATATCCTCTTACAGAGGGGTTGCAGGGAAGAGATGAGTCAGTTAGGGTGCAGTGTAATAACAATGAAATATGCAACTTTCCTCTAGTTCTCAAATGCTTTCTCCCACCATCATGATCCCAATTCTACCAGACAAATCCAGCTAGACCAGGATATATAGTCTGGAGTCGGAAACATGGGGAATTTAAGATAGATGTTCCCACAGACTAGTGATGGAAGTGGTGATACTGGGAGGGTGGAGGGATGATGGAATAGAAAAGGGGGAACTAATTTCAGGGATCTACATATAACCTCCTCTCTGGGGCACAGACAACAGGGAAGTGAGTGAAGGGACACATTGGGTGGTATACGATATGAAAAAGTAATAACAATTTCTAAATTATTAAGGGTTCATGGGGGAGGGGGTTGGGAAGGGAAATATGGGAAGCTGGTACTGGAGTCTAAGTGGAGGGAGGATGTTTTGAGAGTGATGATGGCAACAAGTGTGCAAATGTAGCCTGCATACAGTTAATGTATGTATGGATTGTGATGGGAGTTGTATGAGCCCCCAATAAAATGATTCATTTAAAAAAAGGGGGGGGGGGCTGAGCTTTGGTGGCACAGTGGTTGTGTGTGGGACTGCAGCCCACAGGGTAGATGGTTCAAATCCAGCAGCAGCTCTTCAGGAGCAAGGTTTGGCTTCCTATTCCCACCAGGGTAGTGATGTGGGGGGGAGAGAGTTTATACCAAGGGCTCATGTGGAAAATATTTGGAAATGAAGATAGCAACATGTGTATAAATATGCTTGATACAAATGATGTATTGAATGTTATAAGAGCTGTAAGAGCCCCCAATAAAATCATTGGGGAAAAAAAGAAGAAAGAAAGATATATCTTACCCAAGAAAGATATATCCACTTCTTCCTGTCATAACCCAAGGTGATCTATCGAAATGGTTGGCTAATCCTTTATTCCAAAAAACCCATAAAATCATACAAATCAAGAAGGTCAAATCTTTGGGTTCATCAAAGGCATTTATATCCAGAAAGCCACCAAATAAGTATCTGAGAGGTGTCACTTTGTAGAAGCAGTATGTCGTTCCACTGTTAAAATGATAAGAGTTGGTAGATGTGTCCAAACCAAATATTGATGAATATTTGGGTCAGTGGTCCCAAAAGAGAAAATTTTTGCTGCACTTACTTTAAAATGCAGGAAATCACACTGAACTTAAGGTTTAGAGATGGATTTTTCTGGTCATTGAGCACATCCATGTGAGCAAAGCCCCTAAGACCTGCCACTGGACATGCAGTTAGGTTTAACATGAGCTTCCTTGCCATGTGGAAATGATCCTTATTAAGAAGACACAATTTTTTTTCTTCTTTCGCATCACTGCCCTGGTGGGAGTAGGAAGCCCAGTCTTGCTCCTGGAGAGCTGCTTCTGGATTTGAACCGTCAACCCTGTGGGCCGCAGTCCCACACACAACCACTGCACCCCAGGGCTCAGCAATAATGGCATTTTTGTTAGTAGCTGAGCACCTAACCACTGCATCACCAGGGCACTCGCTTCCATTGAATACTCTGACAAATCTTCCTAGCTTTCCTGTCTGTCCTCTCTAGGAGTCACGGGATCTGAAAATTTTGCAGAGGAAAGCACCACTGCTCTTATTCTCTGGAGTAAGAGGTATTCTAACACAATAAGATCAGGTTATTCCACAAGAGGCATGTCATAGATTAAATTGTGTCCCCTAAAAAATATATGTCTGCTTGGTTGGGCCATGATTCTCGGTGATTTAGCAGCTAGCCAATGAGACTTCTGTGTGGGCCTGGCTTTCTCTTGAGAATTCTGGGAAATCTGGCCATATTTCCCCCTTGAGAGACTTAGGACTCAGTCCCTTGGAGACACTTTACTGGTAAGACGCAAGGTTGACTCCCTGTGAAACATGTCGGAGGAGTAGCCACCACATGGGCTTACCCTGGTGGAACCAGGCCTCTGAAGCAGGAAAAGCCACGTAGAGACTCCTGCCAGTGATGAGATGTTTGAGAAGTCACAGAGAGGCCCTTGCCAGTACTGAGATGTTTCTACCACCACTGGATACACAAGACTCTGCACCCACTGGTCTGTGATTATCCTGGCCTTCTTGCATGTGCTTCATGAGTCTGAAGAGGGCCTATGGGTTGGTATCGGACATATGGGCTAATATTGGACTTATGGACTTGGACTGGACTGGTTTGGGATGCTTTCTCAATGTTCCATTCCTCTTTCATATAAACCTTTCTTATATACATGTGTGTTTATGAATTTGTTTCTCTAGTCTACCCGAGTTAACACAACCATTAAGAAAGAAGAGCCTGGGGCAGAGCATGTGTCATTTGGATCCAGGGCTCCTGCACTGAGAACTTTCTAGGTCCAGTGAGAGATGAATGCCAAGACATATCGCGATTTCAAAAGAACATCAGGCCCATGGGTGCTAACAGGAGACAAGGACCTTCCTCCCAAATTGTGAGCCAGCAGAAGGAATAAACTTAGAAGAGATGCCCTGAATTCAGACTTCTCATTTCCTAAACCAGGGGTCTTCAAACTTTTTAAACAGGGGGCCAGTTCACTGTCCCTCAGACTGTTAGAGGGCCAGACTATAGCTTAAAAAAAAAAAAAAAAACTATGAACAAGTTCACTGCGGGCCCAGGATGAGTCAGCTGCTAAACAGGACAGGCAGTGGCAGCAAAAACACTGGCAACTGGATAAATGTCCTCAGTGGGCCGCAAGTGGCCCGAGGGCCATAGTTTGAGGACGCCTGTTAAAACTGTGTGAGAAGAAATTTATTTGTTAAAATCATTCACTTGTGGTGTTCCTCTTACAACCGCACTAGACCCCACTAAAACAAGTCACTTTTCAAGGACACTAGTTCTAGAAAGACAATCACATTGAGACTCTAAGCACGGGCTAAATATTCCAAAGCCTAATGAGAACCCCAGATCAAAATAAGTCAAGGAGATCGGAATCCCCTTACCTACCTTCCCTCACACACACACAAAAAACAAAAACAGAATATAAAATAAAATCACTGTCAACAATGTTTTTCTATAGCCTTGAATAAATCAGGACAGAGATCAGGAAGTGTTAGGAGCTCAATGGAGACGTCTGGATATGTGTCCCCATACCTTCTACAGAACACTAATGGACTTTTGCTTGCCTGTAGAACAACCATGAAATAAAATAAAAGGTTAAATAACCATTCTCAAGGTGATGGCACCGAAAGAAAAGTTTTTAAGTGTGGAAAAAAACTAAACTCTGCATGGAGTCAATGCTGATTCATAATGGAACCCCTTGGTCTTCTGAGACTGTAAGTGTTCACGAGAGTAGGAAGGCCAGTTCTCATAGCACCAAGGCTCTTAAGGGTGTCAGTCCACATAATGGAAAGGAATCTGTTCCCACACAATCAAGAGGAGAACTGGCTTGAGGAGGTTTATATCAGTATGACTGCTTATGTATAACATCAGTACACACCCTCCCAAAATAACATTGTAATGAGATTGTGGCTACCTCTCATTTTTGAGTCACAGAATTGCCCCTTCTTCCATACCTGTTACTCATGAAAAAACAATCAAGAAATAGTATCTTGTCTTTAGAGAAGTCCTGGTGGCATAGTGGTTACACTACATCTAAAAGTCTACACTGTGTCTAAAGGTTACATTATGTCTAAAAGTCAGAATAGTAATGATATGAAATAAAGTTTAGTGAAGCATTGTGTACAAGGCAATAGATCCTAAATATGTCAGCAAATCTAAGAAGCCAGCAATTACACACTAAGTCATGATTTTATATACCACTAGAAAAACATTCCAATTATAGATTATCAATGTAAGATTCATCCTCACATCAATGACATTAAAATGCAAAGAAAAAATATCAAGACTCAATGAAATACTTTCAAATTCTATATCCTTCTACTTTTTTGAATCAGACCATATATACTCGTGTACAAGCCGAGTTTTTCAGCACATTTTTAATGCAGTTTTTGTGGTGAAATTAGGTGCCTCTGCTGATGTTCGGGTCGGCTTAGACTCGCTCAAGTATGTACAGTAAGAGTGTTTAGCAATCAAAACTACTGAAATGGGTAAAATATAATCTCTTACCTTCTGTACTTCCTGTAGCAAAGTTCTCAAGGAAGGAATCTGAGGAAGCTTCAGGAGGACCAATCAATTCAGACCCATCATTAATTATTCCACCCTAAAAGATCAGAATAGTTGTGTTTCAATGTCATTAGGAGAATAAACAACTCCACCCAGCCCCTCTTGTGCATCCTCATTCCCAAACCCAAGCCTTGTGAGAACCTCTCTTTTCCGGGCAACCCTCTGGGGATCCAGTACCCCCATTCTCAAGCACGGATGATGGCTGTGTCTTTGGGTCACTGCTCAAATTATTCTTGCTACAGAGACTCTGGTCCATAGGATTGAGGCTTCCAGGGATTTCTGGAACTGCTTCATCTTAGCCTGCCTCCTGAGGAGCCTGCACTGCCCAGAGAAGAGAGGTGAGTTAACTAAAGCCTGCCCCAGTCCCAGAAAAGCCAGAGACTCTTCCTGACCTTCTCTATCCCTGGGCCCCATCCACCCCTGCAACACCTGTCTCTGTGGTCTGGACCTCCCAGGCAATTTGACACTTTAAGCATGTTTCATCTGGTCCTGCCCTCTAGTCTTTTGTAGTTGTTTCCCATAATTTTTGACTCTTAAACTGGTTTTTTTTTTTTAGAAAAAAAATATATAAACATTATTTAGTTAGTAATAAGTAAATAATAGTTACTTAAAGTGTGTGTAAGGTCTAAAGAAAGATATAGTAAGATTACAGTTGCCTTTTCAAAATTATAAAGAGTATTATCATGTTTACAGTAAGTGGCTTTAAAAAAAGAACACCTGATCTCACATGTCCTAGAGTAGAGATCTTGGAAATCAACTTTATGGAAACAGATGCTTTCCTTTCTTAGCACCAGTAAGGGAGCTCAGGCCCACAACCTTTATGTTCGTATCTGAGAGCAAATAATTTGTGACACTCAGAAATTGTGTGGCTCTTACAAATACTTACAAAGAAAATGTAGATGAAAGAAAATTCTTAAGAAGGAAAAAAAACCACAAGTTAAAGAATATTATTCAGTATTCTTAGTGACTGATCATTTTACTTAGTTATATGTGATAGAATGCTTCAGAAAGTCATTTAATTATTTTAATCCTTTTATTGAGCTATAGTGAACACACCATACAATTCAATAGTTCACACATATTAAGAAGGGTTGTGAAATCATCACCACGATCAACTTTGGTACATTTCCTTCCTTTTTGAAGCGAGTCATTTGTAGAAAGTTGCTCCTGGTTGTAGAATGTAATTTAATTTTGTAAGTAAATTAGAGTGAGTCAATTGACTGCTACTCCAGCATAAAACACTGGATTTCAGGTCACACCGGATGCAATAGGAAAATGTGCTGCTTCATCACATGTGACCTTTTTTTAAAAATTTAATCTACAATTCAGAAATGCTAGCAATTAGCTGTTCCTCAGTTTCCAATTTCTAAAAAAAAAAATACCATATAGACTCATGTATAAGTCGAGTTTTTCAGCACATTTTTCATACAGTATTTGTGATAAAATTAGGTGACTCGGCAGATATTCGAGTCGATTTATACTCGAGTATATATGATACTAGTCAATCTAGTGAGAAGGGTAACTTAAGTTATGGGGAATGTACCAACAAATCCTTTCGACAAAAAGCAATGATAAAACTGGAGAGGAAAAAACACACAACCTGGAAGAATCTGATCAAACAACCACTTAAAGGCTCTAGACACTGGCCAGAATTATAAAGGAAATGAGGACGTGGTTACTCTTGCAAAGCCACTGCAGGAAAGAAGTCTGAGATTCTTGTGTTCTCCCATCCCACGTGAGACTCAGAGTAATCAATAAGGCAGCAAGCCTCAAACATCATCGGAGCTACCATTTAGCTCCAGATGTGGATATCAGTCCAAAAGAGAAGGAAAAGATACAGCATGTCAAACAGTACGGTCTTTCTGGGTAGCAAAGAAGTAAGAGAAAAGAAGGATGGATCCCCTCACTTATTGGTAAACAGAGATTTAACAGAGAGATGCCAACAGTTTTGGCCACGAGTCAACTCTCATTCAAGTGTATTAGAATCAATCGATCAGTGGTGGATTTCTTAAAAGGAGATCGCTAGGCCTTTCTCCCAAGGGCACCTCTATGCAGACTCAAACCATCAAACGTAAAGTGAGTCGCAGCATTTGCACCACCAAGATGATATTTGGTAAAGTAGAGAGGCAGCAAAAATGAGCAAGGCCCTGGACAAGAGGGGCTGACACAGTGGCCCTAACAATGGATTCAAAGAGAAGAGCCATTGTGAGGAGAGTGCGGAACCACATACTAGTTTGTTCTGTTGTACACGTGGCTGCTAAGGTTGGAACTGACTCAACAGCACCTAACTACAGAGCAGTCGCTCTCCCAGCCTGAGCCTGAGCCTGTACACACAGAGGGGAAATGCAAGAGATCACGGTAAATGCCAGTGAAGACTAAATTTCCAGAACACACAAAGAATGACTTGTGTAAAAGAGAAATTTTAATGCCATGAGATGTTTAATCTAGAATTTCAAACAGGATCAAATTGGTTCAGTCACGGCTGACAGAAACGAGGGCAAAATACATATTGCATAGCAACCAGATCTCATGAACATCAAATTCTGACCTGAATAGTAAATAAGCAGTGGTGCCCAGCTCAAAACTGGTGTTGGACCATGTCACCATGAACGTATGCCAATAGAAGACCATCTTTGCGCTGAGTACCGCTGCCTGTTTTCAGATCAAAATCCAGCACTTATGAGATTTGATTGCTATGCAACACCAATCACTCTTGCTTCCATCAGCCAGGACTGAACTGTTTTGTTTGGTTTTTTAAAAAATCGTTGTATTAGGGGCTTATAAGACTTGTGTCAAGCACATTTGTACATTCATAGTCATCCTCATTCTCAAAATACCCCCTTTCCACTTGAGTCCTCGGCAACAGCTCATTTTCCCCTTCCCTCACCCACTCTTCCTCCCTTCTGATCCCTTGATAATTTATAAATCATTAATATTCTTTCATGTGATACATTTTCTGATTTCTCCCTTCACCCCCAGAGAGATGTTTATATGTAGATCATTAGCACCTGGTTTACATTCAAGCAGGGACTAACTGACTGCCTGCTAAGCTGTACTAATACAAAACTAAGCCCTAAACTGGCAGGCTTAAAAATAAATACATCTTTTTAAAACTGAGCTGAGATATTAGCAATGACACAATACAGGGCAAAGAGGTGCTACAGATTTGGTATAGGTAAGTTGCTATTTAAATAAACTAGCAAAAAAAATGGCAATACCAAATCTGGGTCGGAGGTGGAGGGTCAGAATCCAGACTTACTATCAACAAACAAACTCACTGCCATGGAGTTGATGCCAGCACGTGGCGACCCTACAAGACGGAGCAGAATTACCGTTGTGAGTTTCCAAGATTGAAACTCTTTACAGGAGTAAAAAGTCCAATGCCACTCCTGTGAAAGTTGGTTTCCGACTGCTGACATTGCGATTGGCAGCCCAGAGTGTAGCTACTACGCCATCAAGGATCCTAGACTTACTAAATGACTGACAATTTCAAGTTTTAAAGAGAAAGATTTCAAGTCATGCCAAGAAGAGGGGAAGAGGGGACTATGAGTTGACTGATGCACAGGAAAAATTGCAGTCAGTGAAACTATCTCTGAGGGAGTCAAGATGTTATGCTTACAAGACTAGACTTACTAAACATTCGCTTGAAGGCAGGATAAACAATTCAGAGACAAAAACAATGGGACCTAAGGACCTGGTGGAGCATGGGAGAAGGGGAGGTAGGAGAAAGGAAGAGGGAAGTCAATTGAACTAAAATCTATGACGAGAAGGATGTAGGGTGCCTAATAGGGCTTAATCAAGGGCAATGTAGCAGAGAGGAATAACTAACCCAAATGAAGGCCAAACATGATTGTGGGACAAGAGGAAAGAAGTAGGAGGCAAAGGACATTTATAGAGGCCTAAATACAGGCATGTACATATGTACATATACTTATATATAATGATAGAGAAATAGATCTATGTGCTTATCTATATGGTAAGAGTTAAGGTAGCAGATAGTTAGTTAATGGGCTTCTACTCAAGGAGTCACTCAATGCAAGAATACTTTGTTCTAATAATCGGCATTCTGTGATGCTCACCTTCCCAACACAATCACTAAAGACAAAATGGATGCATTTGCATATGTGGTAAAGAAAACTGATTGTGCCTGGCTATCAAAAGATGCAGCACGTCTGTACATCCACTGCCCTCATCATTCTCATAACATTGCTTTCTAGCTAAGCCCTTGGCATCGCCTCCTCATTATTTTCCCTCACTCCCCGATGGACTTATGTGTGGATTGTGATGAGTGGTATGTGCCCTCAATAAAAGGCTTTGATATAAAAAAAAAGATATAGCATCTGGGGTCTTAAAGGCTTGAAGATAAACAAGCATCCATTTAGCTGAAAAGTCAAGACCCACATGAGAAAAGCACACCAGCCAGGGTGATCATGAGATGTCAGTGAGCTCAGGTATCAGGCATCTAAGCCCCAGAACAAAATCACACTGATGTGAGGGCGTGGGGATGGGGGACATGGAGTGGAGACCCAAGGCCCGTCTGTAGAAAACTGGAAGAGATGAGCCAGCCAGAGCGTGAAGGGTAACAGAGGACAATGTAAGCTATGAATATAACAGTCTGTAACTTATCAAGAGTTCACGAGAGGGAGGAGAAGATGAGGCGCTGATATCAAGGGCGCAAGTAGAAAGAAAATGCTTCCAAAATGATGATGGCATTTGTACTTGAGGTTGGCCTGTGTACAAAAACGTACAAATGTACTTGACACAATGGATAAATGTATGGATTGTGATAAGACATACAAGAGCCCCCAATAAAAGTATTTAATAAATCTGCTTTAAAAAAGAATAAACCTATCTTGGAGGAAGTACAGACAGAACGATCCACAGATACAAGAATGGTAAGACTGCATCTGACATTTTGGACATGTTTTCAGGAAAGATACGTCCCTGGGAAAGGACATCTTGCTTGGTAAAGTAGAAAAGGTTGATTAAAAAAAGAGGAAGAAGTGCTGAGCCCCGGAGGCGTAGTGGTTGTGTGCAGGACTGTGGCCCACTGGGTTGGAGGTTCAAATCCAGAAGCAACTCTCCAGGAGCAAGGCTGGGCCTCCTACTCCCACCACCAGAGGGCAGTGATGTAAAAAAAAAAAAAGAGGAAGAAGCTCAACAAAATCAATCAAGCCAGAGGCTGCAACAAAGAGCTCCAACATAAACACAGGCGGGCACCAGCTGAGGCAGTGCTTGGCTCTCTTGCCCAGAGCGCTGCTATGAGTCATAGCCATCTCAGCAGCACGAGCAAGCAGCGGTCAGTAACACAAAGAGAAGTCTGGCACTGCAAGATGTTTGGGCCAGCGTCGAATCAGACAGCGCCCTGGACCAGGCAACCCCTTGCACCCCTTGTTAACCCCTGCCTCTGGCATTTCACAGAGCTTCTCTCTCAGGGTCTGGTCTGAACAGACTCTTCCCTCAGTGCTCTAGGAGGCGGATCTGCAGAAGATAAGATGTACTCACAAACCATATCCTGACTCAGACGCTGCAGCTGCAACATCAAGAATGTCTCATCCGCCTTATCGGGACATAGGTCCTTGGCTCAAGCGCTAGATATGCCCCACTGTCTCACTGCCAGGCTCGGCTTCCCTGGCCTAATTCTCGCGCTTCAGGACGGCCCAGGAGCTCGAGATGCTCCTCTCCCTTTCTCTGCTGTCCCTTCCCTTCCTCAAAAGTCCTTCCCTATCTCCAATAAAGCCTATATTTACCTCTCATTTCTAACTAAGCTCGATCTCCGCTCTGCAGCTCCGTCTCAACCTCTCAAAAGACAGCTCAAGTATGTAATTTTTTTAAGATGTTCCAATAATAATGGCATGAATTCAATCATCTCTATTGGTATAAAAACTTTAACATCTATAAATCAAATATATAATACATTTCTATAATAAAATGACAAGCTATACTGGCTGAGCCCTGGTGGCATAGTGGTTGTGTACAGGGCTGCAGCCCACAGGATTGACAGTTCAAATCCAGCAGCAGCTTTCCAGGAATAAGGCTGGGCTCCCTACTCCCACCAGGGAAGTGATGCCACACACACACACACACACACACACACACAAAATGACCAGCTATGCCATAGATATTGCTACTCAGCTACTAGATTGCACTTACATTCCATAAACACAAATGTTGTCTGACTTGGAGAAAAGTATTTGACTCTTCCAGAAGTCCATATTAGAAAACAAAATAGTTAACAAAATATTACCAAACCTTGAAAAAATCTTCAAGTTGTTTACTGTTATAAAGAGCGGGGATGTTTGCAGAGAACTGCAGCAGATCTTCGGCACACTGTCTTCTTTCTTCAATAACAGTTTCATCAAAGCGTCCTAAAATTGAATAAGAATCGAGACTTACGGAAAGAATGATCAAACACAATGTGGTGACCATTTATTTCCAACGCTCAGCAGGGTAGCGGCAGCAGCGCTTTCATCACCTCTGTACTGTGCTCACTATGCCACCTCCCAAAGTCAGAGAGGGTCTCTCCCATTACAACTAATCGTACTCTGACCAGAAAAGCAAAGAATATTCCTGATAAAACAAGAAGCAACGGTGTCAACTGAGAAGTAAAGGGTGGATTCGCCATTTGCAGCAAATAAATGTAAGAGAGTTCCTATTTAGAAAGCTGTTGATTTGAAACTAAAGTTGAAAAGAAAATTTTAAAGAACTCAAAACAGGTTTCTATACTAATTTAATACAGTAATTACTCATACAATTTTCCTGTTTCTACTTTTTTTTTAATTTATAAAGGGGCTGAAGAGAGGAAATTATGAGAACATCTGTGTATCGATGGGGTCAGAAACCTCAGCTTAAAGCAAAGAGCTTTTATGCTAAATTCCATGTGTGAGGCTGTCAGCGTGTGTAATGGTGTGCTTGTGAGAGAAAAGAGAACACACTGGTGCCAGAGAGTTCTGCTTTACATGGGGATGCAAAGGTGGTTTTCAACGAATGTCAAAAAATGACACATATATCATTTGCATACTGATAAGACATTTTCAAATATGATCATTTTGTACTGCTCTGAGGTCAGACTACCTCAGTTAACATTTGTCACATGCCAGATTTCAGACTGATTGCAATACAGGTTTTAAAATCAGAAATCAAAACAGTCACATCATCATATATTTAAATACTTTAAGTGCTTTTGCAATGTGCTAACAGAAAACAGGCACAAAGAAATTCCTAGTTATATGGCTCAAGGCAAAAATACCATGAAAATGAACCAACAAAATGCTTTTTAGTTCAAAGTGTCCCATGTTTACAGAAGTGTCTACGCCACAGTAACTGTAAGAAAAGGATACACACCTGAGTGCACCTACTAGCTCTGTCATCACTAGCTGTGTTGATCTTAATAAATTGTTACCATGGTGTCTTTAAATCTTCAAGTACTACCATAGACCCTAGTGTACAGAATACAGGAACAAACTTTTATTGATTGTACAAGGAGGCTTCAAAAAAAGCTATGGGGAAATTCCATTATCTTTTCATTCCGTTTTCCATGAACCTTCTTAAGGACCTTCACAGGAATTCTTAACTGTGGTTCTATAGGCCCTTAGTAGGGATAGTACTCAGTGATCACACTCATGCAAACTCCCATGCCTATGTCTACATGTCTATTTTCCTACTTTTTTAATGGGTCTGCAATTTTTACCACCATCTCTAAAGAACCCAGGGCCCGTTAGCTGACCTACACACTGAAAGCATGGCATGAGTAGCAGTCAATTAGAAGGCAGCTAATATCCAATATACTACTGCTTATTGTTGAAAAGACCGTATCTTCTTCTTTATGAAAACAATTTCCAATTTAAATGAGTACATAACAGTTCCAAAAGACTAAAGCTTCCAGCTTGCCTTGCAGGTAGGTGTGGTATGAAAGGAAGTAAGCTCTAGCTGTGACCTAGGAACAAATTAGATGAGATGATTTCAAAAAGTTTGTAGAAAAATCCCATTATCTTTCAATTCCATTTTTTAACAAATTTTTTGAAGCCCCTTCATACACACACACACACACAGAAAGCAAAGCTCACTAATAGTGACCAAGAATGGGAGGGAGAGGGAGAAAGAACCATTTTCTAAATAGTAGGCATTTGTTACTTTTGGTGATGTGAAAGACCAAATATAAATGAAGTCAGTACAACTTAACCAAGATAAATAAATTATGAAACATGTAAGAAAAAGCAAATTTTGTAAATCTATTGCACGTAATCTGATAAATGTACATGCATATGTAAAACTACATACTTATGTATATACCTGTTTGTGTGAGCTGCACATACATTGATATACATAAAAAAAACAGAGCAGGCACAGTTACATAAGATTCCAATACATATCCATACAACTTGCTTAGCTGGTCTACTGTGTTACATTCTCCAAGGACAACTTAGTCAAGTAGGAGATCATAGTTCACCAAGACAATGTTCTATATCCTGGATTGGACAGCACTATCTTAAAAGTTTATGAGTATATCACTATATACTACTATATCACTATAGTATCACTACTATATCACTACTGGTCTCTATTCCTATAGAACAAAAAAAAGGAAGGGAAATCAAAGGTTCAAATAAAAGTAGCCCATGGACTAACCGTGCACATGAACTACTGCCTCTCCAGCCTGAGGTCTGAAGAACTAGCTGGTATGTGGTTACCACTACTAAAATAGTAGTAGTAACCACATACCTGGGTCTGACCAAAGACCCAACAGAGGATCCTAGAGTGATGAGAAAACATGGTAGAACAAAACCCTGATTCCTAAAAAGCTCCAGACTGATTGCACTGATTGAAAGAAGCTGGAGGAACTCCTCAGACTATTACCCTAAAATTACCTATTAACTTGGATTTTAAGCTATTTCTGTAGGTCACCTTTTAGTCAACTAATACATTGGCTTATAAAATAAGCAATACCACACATGGTCAATGTGACCTCCCACAAACAACTACCCAAGTCTAAACAGACAATATTTACTCAAAAGTGAAGATGGAAAGATAAAGAGGGAATGGGAAGCTAGTTCATAAGAAGCAGAATGAAAATGAGAATGCTGACAGATTGTAAAAATTGTAACCAAAGGCATAGAGCAAGTCCTATAAAAACTGAGCTCACTCCCAGTGAAGACATCGCAGCAGCCATGGCCATGCAGAAAATCGTTGCCTGGGAAATCTTGGGTTCCAGGGGCAACCCCACTGTTGAGCTGGACCTGTACACGGCCAAGAGCCGCTTCCGAGCAGCTGTGCTCAGTGGAGCTTCCATGGGGATCTACGAAGCGCTGGAACTGAGAGAGGGAGACAAATCACGCTACCTGGGGAAAGGAGCCCTGAAAGTCAGAGAACACATCAACAAGACATTAGGTCCTGCTCTGCTGGAAAAGAAACTAAGTGTTGTCAATCAAGAAAAAGTGGACAAATTTATGATTGAGCTGGATGGGACTGAGAATAAGTCCAAGTTTGGGGCCAATGCCATCCTGGGTGAGTCGCTGGTCGTGTGCAAAGTGGGAGCAGCAGAGAGGGAGGTTCGACTCTACCGCCACTTCGTAGACCTGGCTAGGAACCCAGATCTCGTTTTCCCAGTGCCTGCTTTCAATGTCATCAATGAAGGCTCCCACACGGGCAAGAAGCTGGCCATGCAGGAGTTCGTGATCCTGTCCATGGGAGCCAGCTCCTTCAAGGAAGCCATGTGCATTGGTGCGGAGGTCTACCATCACCTCAAGGGGGTCATCAAGTCCAAGTATGGGAAGGATGCTACCAATGCTGGCGACAAAGGCGGCTTTGCACCCAACATCCTGGAGAACAAGGCCCTGGAGCTGCTGAAGACGGCCATGCAGGCAGCGGGCTACCTGGACAAGGTGGTGATTGGCATGGACGTGGCAGCTTCCGAGTTCTATCACAACGGAAGATACAACCTGGGCTTCAAGTTGCCTGAGGACCCTGAGCGGCACATTTCTGGGGAGAAGCTGGGGGAGCTGTACAAAAACCTCATCAAGAACTATCCTGTTGTCTCCATTGAAGACGCCTTTGATCAGAACGACTGGGCCACCTGGACCTCCTTCCTCACAGGGGTTGACATCCAAATCGTGGGAGATGACCTCACGGTCACCAACCCCAAGAGGATCACCCAGGACATTGAGAAGAAGGCCTGCAACTGCCTGCTGCTGAAGGTGAACCCGTTCGGCTCTGTGACGGAGTTCATTCAGGCTTGCAAACTAGCTCAGTCTAATGGCTGGGGGGTGATGATGAGCCACTGTGCTGGAGAGACTGAGGACACATTCATCGCTGACCTGGTTATGGGACTGTGCACTGGACAGGTCAAGACTGGTGCGACCTGCGGCTCAGAGCGCCTGGCCAAGTACAACCAGCTCTTGAGGATCAAGGCGGCCTGGCGGGGCAAGGCTATCTTTGCTGGACACAAGTTCTGTAACCTGAAGGCCAAGTGAGAAGCTGGAGACTCAAGATGGGCCCCCCCCCCCCAAACAGCCGCAGGCCTTGGAGCCTTCCCCTGAAATAAACACTGGTGCCAACAACAACAAGTGGCTACTGGAGAATGTGATTTGCCATGGAAAACAAGTTAACAAATGAGAAAAAACTTTACTGGCACCTATTGGATTCCGATTGACTGCAATCCTAGAGGTCAGGGTAGAACTGCCCCTGTTGGTTTCCAAAGCTATCGCTTTTTTTTCTTTCCTAACCCTAACCAAAGCCATCACTTTTTTTTTTGGGGGGGGGGGCATCACTGCCCTCTGGTGGTGGGAGTAGGAGGCCCAGCTTTTGTTCCTATGGAGCTGCTGCTGGATTTGAACCTCCATCCCAGTGGGCCGCAGTCTCGCGCACAAGCAGGGCTCAGCCCGAAGCTCTCACTTTGTACGCGAGTAGAAAGCCTCACCCCACCGCTCTGACCCCATGGAACAGTTAGCGGTGTCAGACCATGGGCCTTACAATGAGCAGTCCAATGCGTAACCACAACCCATGAGGGTCCCACCTTCCCCTAAGACACAGATTAGCACCCTTTTCTCCCAAGAGCAACTGTTGGGCCAGCAGCTGAGGATCGCGCCACTACGCCGCCAGGACTCCTTCTCGAAGTCTGGAAGGCTAACTAGAAATGCCTACCATGGAACAGCGCAAAATTACTGGAGGCACAAGAGAGAAAGCATGGAACATTAGAGAAATGGTAAAGTAACTGAACCATGTATAGGTAAGAGCTAATCATAGAACATATTTTAAGAGCCTGAGCTAGACACAATACAGATACAATCCTCAGAGGCATAGATTATACTCATTCAACAGTAAAAAAAACTGACATCAAATTCCACGAATTTGTACAAAATCTCAATGCTATTAAACACAGGCACTCGCGGGTTATTCATTTCACTGACAAAATCGACAGACTCTTTAAAAAATCCAAACCAAATTCACTGCGATCGAGTGGATGCCAGCACACAGCAACCCCGTAGGACAGGGGAGAGCGACCCTGCAGTTTCTGAGACTGCCACTCTCTATGCGAGTGGAAAGCCCCATCCTTCTCCCAAGGAGTGGCTGCCAGCTTAGAACTGCCGACCAGGCACATCGCAGCCCAGTGCATCGCCGCTATGTCCACCAGGGCTCCTAGAAGCTCACTAATGTGATGTAATTCTGCTCTCACTTTGAAATGGTTCCACCAAGTCCTATTTATAAAATAAATTCAGTCTCCTTCTTTTGCTGCACGTGCAGCTTTCACATCACTGAAAGGGCTTGGAGCCTTCTCTTACCCTAATTAACTCAGAAAAAGCTCAAACTCCAACTCACTGCCATCAAGTCAATTCCACAGCAGCACTGTAGGGCAGAGGAGAATGGCCCCTGTGGTTTTCTGAGACCGTGAATCTTTATAGGAATAGAAAGCCCCCAGCAGAGGGTGGTCTTTCTCTTGCAGAGCAGCGATGGTTTTGAACCATTGGCCTTTCTGTTAGCAGTCCAATGCAAAAACCACCACACCACCAGTGCTCCCTTACTGCATTAAAGCAAGGGTAGGGAACCTTTTTTATTTTTCTGCCAAGAGCCATCTGGATGTTTATAACATTATTCACAGGCCAGACAAAATCATCAAGTTAAAAAATTAGCCTGATCACAGCCACACTTACAGCTTGTATGTGAATTTTTCATATGATTTTTGGAAAGCCAAGAAATACAGCACAGCAATGCCAAAAAAACACACAGAGCAGAAATCTGTATTTCAGCTTTTGGAGCTTTTTGATAGTAAGGACTCTCAGGAATGGGACTACTTAAAAACAATCTTATGCAGAATGTACGGCAAATTTCTTGGTCGTGGAGCATTTAAGCAAAAGTGAGTGAACAACGTTGTTCTAAGGTTTGCTTATGAAACAAACTACAATGGAGTGGCTGCGCTACTAGCAATTAAGGCGGTGCCATCGATGGCTCGGAAGGCGGAACACAAACAGTTTCTGGGGAAAGCGGTGATCCCTTCACACCCTCTCAGGAGCTTGTCCCTCCTCTGTGCTCAGCTGACATATCACATAGTACAGTGCCTGGACAAAAATCACTCTCTCACAGAACCATTTATTAGGACATTAAAGGAGTTTGGGCCCCAAACATGTCTGTACAGGATTTTGTAAAAAAACATTGGAAACTGGTGATCGTGGAGTTAGTATACAATGTATTGAAGGTGTTTATGGAAATGAATAGCACCACATTTGGCAAGCTGACAGCCACATACAAGTCTGATCATCAGTGTGAGAAGACATAAAAAAAGGAACATAAAGAACTGTGGGGGGAAAACCTGGAAGGTGTGCAGTTAAAGATAAGTCTTAGGCATGATTGGGATAATTCCAACTTAACAAAAACATTGACAACGGCATTACTAAGCTGTGGAGTCACACATCTATATCGTAGAGATGCAGCAACAGTTTTCGGTTTTATGCAACTTTACAGTAGATTTCACATTTGTCTCATTATTACAACAACCCTATATCTACCTACCTGTCTATAAGGAAAAAAATCAAAATCAGGATTTCAAAGTTTAGACGGTTAATGGACTTCTCAGAACTTGGCAAACATAATCATTGTTCTAACCCTCTTTAAAAAAAAAAAAAGCAATCTTTAGAGATCTGTTTATAAAATTGCTGTGTTAAAATTCCATTGTTGGGAATTCCTTATTTATCACTAGCAGAGAGTATAATACAATTTTCAAATGTGAACAACCTGACTATAAAATGTATTTACAGTAAATGGGAAAAAAAAGAAAAACTAGCCACATTTGGTCAAACACTGAATTAACTCACCCAATGTGAAGGTTTCAAGAGCCCTGGTGGCATAGTGGTTATGCATGGGGCTGCTCACTGAAAAGTCAGCAGTTGGAAACCACAAGCTGCTCCAAGTGAGAAAGATGAGGTTTCATTTATTCTCATAAAGAGTTAAAGTGCGGGAAACTCAGGCACAGTTCTACCCTGTCCTACAGTCACTGCAAGTCAGCATCAACTCAATGAACTGCTTTCTTTGGGTGTGGCTGGTGATGTCAGCTCATCCGTGACTTTGAGATCTGACGCTCCCCATGCCTGCACTAAAGCAAGGATACCAAAGAACAACACACACCTGTTCTGACTCACCAACAAATTCTTAAATCACAGGTCAGAACATATCCTGGGGACTACTTGTAGTCCTCCCTTCTCTAGCTGTCTAATTTCACAAGACATGTCTTTTCACTATAATATTGAGCAGTTGCTAAGTGATCTGGCAGCTCTGTGAAGCTCTTGCTGTAAAGATTTACTTACTGAAAATGGGGGAGGAGCTAGGAAAGACAGATAATCTATCAAGAATCCTCTACAGAACCACAGTTGCTGCCTGGAAGGTTCACTGCAGACATCAACTCACTCACGTAGTAGAAGACGATACCTTTCATCGAAAATAACTTAAGCAGGGGGAGAAACATTAAAGTTTCAATAGGAACAATAGTAACTAAAAATCTCAACCAATTTAGAAACCATGCTTTTTTTTCAGCCCATCACAAACTCATTATTTAACATTAAAGATAAAAGTTTACTTATTCCATTAAATTCCACAAAGCAAAAGGTAAAACTGTCCCTCTTTCCACCCCTTCAGGGGTTACATACATGATACAAATGTAAGTATGTCTTAACACAGACACACGTCTGCTTACACATACACTTGACCCTGCACATATTGCTGTGAGGCAGTTTGATCTTGGCAGGACCCATCAAACTAGCTGTGGTGCACTCAGTTACTTACTCAAGCTCTTCCAGCTGTCATCTCTGTGACTCACACCACATCAATGACTAGTAAATAGGTGTACAGCACTCTACTGAGGGGATTGGCCGATTTTACCATCCCATTAGGTTTAAATGGGCCATTTCAAAAGCCAGGGGAGTAACCGTGGAGAAGTTCACTATCATCAAGAAAGAACAGGAGGAGTAAAGTACATCTTTTGAACACCTAAATCCCTACCATGAACCTCTTAAAACCAGGAGATGAGGACGGCTGTGACACTAGACATGAGATGGGGAAAAAGGCAGTGACAAAGGTAAAGGAAGCACTAACACCCAGCCAAATGATAGGCTCCCAGGCCCACGGCACATGATGCAGCCATTGAGCAGTTATCAGCAGTGTCAAAGTAACTTTGTAACATATGCCCAGGCAGGGCAGAGGACAGGGGTCTTGTGAAAGCGAGGCCAAGGACCAGTGAGGGAATGCCTACAGGGAAGCTGAGAAGAAGTGATCCTGACAGGAAGAACTGTATCTTGAGTATTTCTGATCTTGACTTATAACCTCTATCTGCCCTAGTAAACTCCTTAAGTGTGACTATTGTCTGTGAGGTCGGTGTGCTCCCTGCAATGTATTACTGAACCCAGGAGAAAAGCAGAGTGTCTTGAAGGGGAAGTTGATGTCAGAATTGATAAAGGAAAAAAGAGGGTTGAACTAAAGATGGAAGCATCTTTTCCTTTCCCCTTTGTAGTCAGAGGAGGTCAGACATGACCTCCACATCATTCCTGCATAAACCAATATGTGTATTATTGGAATCCCAAAGGAAAAAATAAATTAAGGAACAGAAGAAATATTTGAAGAAATAATGCCTGAAAATTTGATAACAATGGCTTTCCAAATATATGAAGAATATGAATCTATACTGCCTTAAAGTGCAAGGAACTCCAATTTAGATAATTCTAAAGAGATCCACAATGAGAAACATTATAGTTCAACTATTTAGAGGTAGATTCTTGTGAGCTATTAGAGAAAAGAAAATCCTTACATACACAGGATCTTCATTAAAATAAAGTGTACTTTTCCTGAGAAATCATGAAGGCCAGAAAGCCCTTGAGTTACATATTTAAATTGCTGAAAGAACTGAGAACTAAGAATTTTGTATCAAGCAAAACGATCCTTTAAAACAATGGTGAAACTAAGACATCCTCAGATAAATGAAAACTAAGGGACTATGTTATGACCAGTTCTGACTGATAAGAAGTGCAAGGAAAATAAAGTCATTCAGGTTAATAGGACAGGACATTCGCTAGTAAATCAAACCTCTATGACAAGGTAAACATTTACAATAAAAGTAATTTCAAGAGTAAATACAAGGCCTGTTATACTTTAGTTTGGCTTGTAGCCCTAGTCACTATATAGTACATGAAATAAAAAATAAATACATAGAATATGATTACAAGTGGATATTATTGGGCACACATGTACAATAACAATTCATGGCAAGATAAAAGAGAGAACACAAAATATGCAGAAATAGGTCTGTTTGTTTGTTTGTTTGTTTGTTTGTTTTGGGGGGGGGCATCACTGCTCTCCGGTGGTGGGAGTAGGAGGCCCAGCCCCACTGCTGGAATTGAACCTCCGTCACAGTGGGCCACAGTCCCGCACACAACCACTACACCACTGGGGCTCAGCCCAGAAATAGGTTTTGTATGCTAAATTGATACCAATTTAAATTGATTGTTATAAACTTAGGATGCTAAGTATAATCCCAATGGCAAACATAAAAAAAAAATCTTCAAATTTTACATGAAATGAAAATCAAAATATTTACTATAAAAAAACCAACAAAATGCAAAAAAAAAAAAAGAGAGAGAGAGAGAGAGGCATGGGAGGGCAAAAGAGACAAAATAGGCATAAAATGCAGGGAAAAACTATCAAAATGGCAGGAAAAAAGCCCTTGGTGGACAGTAATTTTTATACCTCTAAGAAAATATTTTCCAGCCATACAGAGAAGTAAAATTTTGATCAATGACACAACATGCATGAATCCTGAGAACATGAGGTTATGTGAAATAAGCCAGAGGATAAGGGGGGGGGAAGCAGGAGATAACACAAATATAGCATTTGAAAATTATACAAACCATCTAGACTAGGCAAATATATAAACAAAAGCAGACACATGATTCCCAGAGGATGACAGGGGAAAGAATGAGGCACTATTGTTTAACGGATAGGATTTATTTTTTCATCATAACACTGAGAGAGTAATTTTTCACATCTTTCACATTTTTGACAGCCCAAACAATGATGTAAAATTCCCATTATCGGGCTGAGTCCCGGTGGCGTTGTGGTTGTGTGCGTGACTGTGGCCCACAGGGTTGGCAGTTCAAATCCAGCAGCAACTCTCCAGGAGCAAGGCTGGGCCTCCTACTCCCACCAGGGGGCAGTGGTGTTCACCAAAAAAAAAAATTTCCCACTATCACAAAATAATAATAATTTACAAATTATGAAGGATTCATGGGAGAGGAGGGACCAGAGATGGAGGGGGGAAATGAGGAACATATATCAGGGGTTCAAATAGAAAGCAAGGGTTGAGGATGGTGAGGGAATCAAATGTACAAAAGCGCTTGACACAATGGATGTATGTGTTCCAACTCACAGTGACCCTGCTGAACAGAAGAGAACTGCACTACGGTTTCCAAAATTGCTGATCTTGACAGAAACAGACTGCCACATCCTTCTCCCAAGGAGATTCTGGGAGAGCAGCAGGTGGATTCTACGCACTGATGACTCTATTCACGGCTGAGCACTTTAAATTCTCTGCTATCAAGGCTTCTTCAAAACTACTGTTCCAAAAAAAAAAAAAAAAATCAAAAATTCCCTGCCATCAAGCTAATGCTTACTCACAGAGACCCAAAAGACCCAGGTCGAAGTCTCTCATTTGAGTCTCCAAGGCTGTAAGTTCTCACGGGAGTGGAAAGCTCCATCTTTCTCCTGCAGAGCAGCTGGTGGTTTTGAGCTGCTGCCCTGGGAGGCATAACCACTATGCTTCTAGGATTCCTAGAGTTGGTAATAATCTATTACCTTCCTTATAATAATCTACTCAAAGTAAAAGAAGAAAACAAACACTGCTTTCACTAAAGAATGTCCTGGATGAAATAGTGAGCACTGCCATCGTGGTCAGGTGTCACTGTGAGTTGTCAGTTGCTATGATTCCAACTCATAACGACCCTATGTACAACACAGTAAAATTGCCTGGCACCGTGTCCTCCTCACAATTGCTTTCATATCTGAGTTTGCTGTTGCAACCACTGTCTCAATCCATCTTGTCAAGGGTCTCTCTGTTTCACTGCCCCTCTACTTTACCAAGCATGAGAGGTAACGTGTGCAAATTACAAGAGACAAAGTCTTGCCAACCTTGCCTCTATGAGACAGTCTGGCTGTACTTCTTCCAAGACAGAGTTGTTTATTTTTCATTATTCCTCCCTAGCACCAAAATTCAAATGCATTATTCTTTGGTCTTCCTTAATATCCAACTCTCACATGCATATGAAGTGATTAAAAATACTATGGTGTGGTTTATGTGCACCTTAATCTTCTAAGTAACATCTTTGCTTTTTGACACTTTAAAGAGATCCTGTGCACCAGATTTATTCAATGCAATGCATCACATGATCTTTGACTGTAGATTCAAGAAATATGAAATTCTTTTTTTGGGGGGGGGGGAAATCACTGCCCTCTGGTGGGAGTAGGAGGCACAGACTTGCTTCTGGAGGACTGCTGCTAGATTTAAACCACCAAGCCAGTGGGCCGCAGTCCCACACTCAATCACTATGCCACTGGGGCTCAGCCTTCAAATATGAAATTCACAATATTACCTATGAGTCCAATTGTGAGGATTTGGATTTTCTTCATAGAGTTGTAATCCATACTGAAGGCTACAATCCCTGATGTTCATTAGCCAGTGCTTCAAGACCTCCTCATTTTCAGCAAGCAAGATTATGCCATTGCATATTGCAGGTTAATAAGCCTAAGCTACATTTTTCTTCATCTAATCCACCTTCTCAAATATCATATATTAGCTTTACCAAATCTCAACCTATGAGAACATCTTTTGAAGAGTCTCTGGGATGAAATCCATATGGTAACATTTTTTTATAGCATGCTAATGAGCAACAAAGTCTATGGTTTGCTGCAAGAAAAACACGAGTATAATAATAACTTGAGTCAAGCAGTTCCTACCACAAAACACCCTGTAGGACAGCGTGGATGCATGGAAGGATGCAAGAAAAGAGAGAGCTACAGAGCTGGAAGCAGCTAGAGTCAGATGGGCTCCCTCTCTAGAAGTGGGCATGGCAGAGAACAGGCTGGGGAAGGAGCCAACATCCCACACCCACAGGGATAAATACAAGAAGGGAGGAAGAGGAAGAGTCCTGAACAATACTTGTGAGATTTTGTAGAAGTGGCGGGATTTGTTTCTTGTTCTAGTGTTGTTAATGATACGGGCTCCTTATGTGCCCTTAATAGTTCAGTTTTTGTTTGTGGCAGCAATAGGGCTTTTACCCAGTTATCCAGCA
>PVJH01014565.1:0-56461 GCA_004026705.1 Nesogale talazaci | reverse complement strand
GATATGAGATGAGGGCAGTCGTCCTGCCCACTGCCCTTCTTTTCCTCCTCCATGAGGTCTCGTGGTCCCTTACTCCCCAGCCCCAATCCACCGGCCTCACAAGCCAGGGCAAGGCCAAGAGCACTGGCTAAAAATCAAAAATGAAAAAAGAAATCCACTGCCATCCAAGAGCGTCCAGCTCCCAGCAATGCTAGAAGACGGATCTGAACTGCCCGCGCCTCTGATTGCCAGGGGTTTGGAAGCTGTCCATCTTTACCGGAGCAGACAGCCTCCCCATTCTCCCTCAGAGCCACGGGTGAATTTGAACTCCCACACAATTCGTAACCCATGTCACCAAGCTCTTTCACCAGAAATAAGAGAGACCAAAAAAAAAAAAACCCAATAAACCCCAAAGCCAGTATCATCAAAACCTATTCCGATTCGCAACCAAACCCTCTTACGGAAGAAGCACATTGCCACAGCTTTCTCTCTCCGAGCAGCTGATGGGGGCAAACTGCCAACTTCTCCAACTGGCAGCTAAGCACTTCACTGCTGTGTCACCAGCACTCCTTGGGTAAGAGGGAGACGTGGCAAAGAAGGCTTGCTACAATTACAGACACGGGGCTCTCGAGGGTCAGATCCTCACCTTCGACACGGGAGCCCAGGCTTTGCTTCCTGGCCAAAGCCCTTCACTCGCAGCCAGCCACCACCTGTCCGTTAGCCGATACGCCGATGAAGAGCCGATGGACCACAGCAGCCAGTCTGCCACCAACCCCAGCGGTGACACCAAACCCGGTTAGCGTTGCTTCCATTGTGCGTGGCGTCCCCATGAGTAAGGGCCTGCCTAGCAACCAAATGACTCGACGGCATTGGAAAATTTCCGCTGTGCATGTGGTTTTTTTCCCCATTTCCATGAAACACCATAAGATTTGCTTCCCCCACCACCCCACCAAAAAAAAAATTCTATCAGGGAAAGAAAAGCCAGATTTCAATGATGAAAGAGTTTCTTCCAGCCATGTTTTATCGCATTGGTTTTTGCTGCACACTGTGAAGCTGTAACGAGGATGGGAGTGGGGTCGGGGAACCTGCGAGAGGTGGAGCGGCTGAGGCATAGGGGCCATCCATCCATTCACAGTGGAGCGGATTTCCTTATCCCGGTTCCCAAAACTCATACCCGACTCAGCCTATCTTCTTTTTGTTGTTGTTGTGGTGGTGGCTGCTGTTTGAAAATACTCTTACTGGGAGCTCTTACATCTCTCATCACGATCCATACATTCCTCCACAGCGTCAAGCACATTTGCACATATGCCACCATCGTCATTTTCTCTTCCCACTTGAGCTCAATGCAGGCTATCTTCTGTAAGGTGCCTGAATCACAGGGTTGACTGGCCACTGAAAAGGGAAGTGAGTCATGTGTCATGGAAAGAAGAACCAGAGTCCCAGGAGGATTCTGGGAAATCATGCTAAGGCTTCATTGTGATGTTCTGCGCTCCAGGGAGGCACCTCCTTGCATTTAACATACTCCATGAACCCACATGAACCTGACAGGTGGACCCAGCGCCTGCTGCGGGGCCCTGAGGTCTTTCCCCTGAAGACTCGGGTAGGCCAGGCTGTCCCACCTCGTCTCAGGCCTACCCTTTAAATAAATGTCAGGAGCAGCATGTTTGGGGAGAGCGAGAGGGGAGCAGACTCCCTGCAGATGGGGTTCTCATTTCCCCAAGTTCTGTTGTACTTTATAGCAGGTTGTTAAAAACACACAAACAAACACAAAGAAAGCATTTGAACTCACTGCCATTGAGTTAATGCCGTCTCATAAAGATCCTCTAAGACAGGGTAGAACTATCTCTGTGCGGATTCCAAAACCGTAACTCTTTATAGGAGTAGAAAGCCCCATTTTTCTCCTTCAAAGAGACTGGTGGCTTCAAACTGTTGACCTTTTAAGTATAACCCTCTACGGCACCCCGGCTCTTCAGGGCAGGCCTCCAGACATCTGAAAATCAGTCCTTCCAGCCTTCCTGGCCAGCTCCCAGGAAGCCACGAAGCCACTGGCTAATTGTCAAGCTGATTTTGAATCCTGAAGTCCCAGAGAAAGCGGGAGCAGACATGGCAGGGGCTCCTCCCCAGGACCCCCACCTCACTTCTCCTGACATGTCCCAGAGGCTCAGGGGCACCTGGGTAGCACCCTGCTCTGCCCTCTCACTCACCAGGGGAAACCTTCCTGGAACTGTTGGGAGGCCGCCCGGGAGACCAGCCTAGCCCAGCAACCCTCCCACAGCCTCGGCGACCTCCCGGGCAGCTATTCGGAACTGTCTCTTTGGATAACACAGGAGCTTTGGAATGGAGCAGGGAGAGAAAGACCCGAGTGGTGGGGGTGGCGGACCTTTCTTTTGAGCTTATTAAAAATCTTTTGTGTGCCCTAGAATAAGTCCAGTCTTGTCCGTCTCATTCCCACTTAACTTTTTCAGGCCTGATGAGCTAAAAGGCTTCAGTTCGGCCAGGAAACCAAAGCCGGTCCTTGGTCTTCCACTGCAGCTGGCCTGCCTGTATGTGGCCCTCATCGTTAGGCAGTGGCCTGACCCCATGGCTCCAGGTGCCTGCCCTCGCTCTCCACAGCCCTGCCACGTCTCTGTGGACCCCCACGCCGTGCCAGGCTGGAAGGAAAGCCCGTCGGCAGGCAAGCAGATCATGGGTCTGTGAGCACAAAGCCTTGGAGTCCCGCAGGGTGCTGCATTAGAGGCTGGCCTCCTGTGTGGCGCTGAAGCCCCAAGTTTGGAGACAGAAAGCTGGCTCGGAGCCAAGCGCGGCAGCGGCGAACACCTGATCCAAACAAAGGGCGAGGGCACCACGCGGGCGACGACGTTATCTCCGAGCACCACAGGACCCGGCGGGGGCAGGGGGAGGGGAGGGGAGGGTGGACGCAGCGTGGGTGGTTTCATGTGCTGATTTTTTTCTCTCTCTCTCCCCACCCCCCTTTGTGGCTGCTGTTTTCTTTTAATATCTATTCCGTGTGTGTGTGTGTGTGTGTGTGTGTGTGTCTCGTATTCAACAGCCAGGCGCTTGGCAAAATCTGGCGGCGATACCCATACGGCCCTTTCACGTCCAAACGGCCCCTGTCAACTTTTACAGCCCCGTGCTAAAACTCCAGGCACGTCTCTGATTGCCAGCAAGCAGGTTATTTATTTGCCCAGTCTGTCTGGCCTCCCGTTTTTCACACGTGTGTTACCCGCGCAGTTGCTTCAACTTCCCTCCGGTCTTTAAAATGCCTGGAACCGCCCCCCCCCCCACCTCCAACCCCATTTGGGAATGGGAGGGGCCGAACGTTTCATCTTTTGTAGGGCTCCCGCGCTGCCGAATGTCATTTTCATCTCCGCTCAGCTTTTGACCTGAAGGAAGAGGAAGACTCTTCCATTGTGCAAAAGGGGGCCTCTTTCACTGGGAACTATTGTTACTAAGAATAACCTCCTCACCAGGCGCGCCATCAAAGGGCCCGGAGGCCTGCCTGCCCACAGGGCTCGGGCCGCAGGCTCGTGTACGCTCACGCGTGCTCGTGCTCGTGCTCGTGCACGCGTACACAAGACTCCCAGGGGCTTGGGGGTGGGAGGGAGTGGAAGGCAGGTCAGTTGGTGGGGGGCCACAGCCTGGGTACTCTTGCAGCCCCGCCCTGGTCACCTGGGTCTTTCATTCTTTATTAATCCTTTCTACAAACTCTTGTGTGTGTGTGTGTGTACGTGCATGCATATGTGTGTGTGTGTGTGTGTGGCTTTGAAATCTCATACACACGCGCACACACAAAGAGAGGAGGGTGTTTCATGGTTGAGTCTGACCCGGTGCGATGCAGAATATATTATCTCTTTCAGAGCGTGCCTCGCAGGTCTGCACGTGAAGCCCGGATCAAACACGGCCCGCAGAAACAATGGTAGGAAGCGTAACCAGAGTGAATCGATTCCTTGATCCTGCTGTACCAAAAAATTAAAGAGGAGCCCTCCTGGGGGTTGTAACCCAGATAAGACTTCAGCCACAGCCATTCCCCGTGTTCCTGGATCGCTTGTTCTGGCTGCGTCTCTGTGTCTAAAACGTGGAACGCCTAAGCAGTGTCATGTTCTGCAGGTCCAGCTGGCTTAAAAAAAAAAAATCAAATCAAACAGTTCCACCCCTTCACCCTCCACCGAGAGAGAGAGAGAGAGAGAGAGAGAGAGAGAGAGAGAGAGAGAGAGAGAGAGACGCAGGCTTGTTTTTCTTCTTCTTCCCCAGAACTTAAACAGAGCAGAATCTGCCATTTCTCCCAGCCAGCCAATAAGCAGTAGAACATGGAAAAAGGTCAGGCCGTCAGCTCTTGAAACAGCAAAATCCCATAAGCCAAGAAAGTGCTCGGCCCCATCCTGTGGCCCCTCCTGTCTCACTCCCCTCATACTCAAAGATCTGTTTAAATATGTAGGTGGTCTCGCTGGAGTCGGCTGGGTTTTATGTCGGCATTGACCCCAGGCTGACCCCTGGCCTGAAGATTCTGAGTGCTGGAGGGTGGAGTTCTCTTGCAGAGAGGCCAGGCCGCCCTGGCTGGGTGATGGGCCACTGAGGCCACCCTGTCAGGCTGGTCAGCTGCAGCCAGTGTCCTCTCCTGACCTCTGCTCTAATCCTGAGGAGGGCCTCTATTCAGACACCTCTGTCCAGCCCGATCCTTACGTCACAGAGCCCGGAGATGAGCCAGGGATGGCCAGCCACAGGCTGACTCCACAGAGCTCCCCAGAGACTCCGGCTGAGCTGGGCCACAGACGGCAGGTTCACATTCTATGGTGGCCTGAGTGGGATTTTCAGTTCTCTCAGTGACTGGCTGTGTAACTCTGGCCACAGCAAAACCACGCTGATCCTGGTTTCTGCAGCAATAAGACCCAGAGGAAATGGGACCCTGGAGCTGAAAGGGGGCACAGTCAGCGATTTGTAGATAGTAGGCATAGCGGTTAAAAGGAGTCCCGGTAGGGCTGAGCCCCGGTGGCGTAGTGGTTGTGCGCAGGACTGCGGCCCACTGGGACGGAGGTTCAATTCCAGCAGTGGGGCTGGGCCTCCTGCTCCCACCACCGGAGAGCAGTGATGCCCCCCCCCCAAAAAAAAAGGAGTCCTGGTACTTAGTGGTTAAGTATTGGGCTGCTAGCCACAAAGTCAGCTATTCCAAACTACCAGCTGCTCTGAGAGAGAATCACTTTCTCGCCCCATAAAGAGTTACAGCCTCGGAAACTCACAAAGGCAGTTCTACTCTGTCCTATAACGTCGCGATATTCCCCCCCCCCAAAAAAAAATCAGTTTGCTGTATGTGGATGTCTATTGATGGGCCCCCTCCAAAAAAAAAGTCACGATGAGTAAGCATCAACTTGATGGCAGTGACTTTGTTTTAATCGACCCCATGACATTGAGTCCGTAAGCTTGAGTGGGGAACACGCTGGGCTGCTAACTACAAGGTAAGCAGTTCTAACCCAACAGGCGCTCCTGGGGAGAAAGGCAGAGCTGTCAACTCCCATAAACATTTACAGCTTCATCCACCCAAAGGGGCAGTCCTAGTCGGTCATATAGGTTCACAACGAGTCAGCACTGGTTGTATGGCAATAAGTTTTCTGGTTCGGGAGTCTGGAAGGTTGCAGTGCTGTGACCACAAGCCAAGGCAGGCCGGGCATTGCCAGAAGCCGTAAGAGACAAGGACCAGATCCTCCCCTAGAGGGAAAGCAGCCCAACTGACACCCCAATTTCGACTGATCCCTGCCTTCCTAGACGATGAGGAAAGAAAGATAGGTGCCTTTACGGCGCCAAATGTGGTGATTCTTTTTTTCACTATAACCCTCGGAAGTTAATATCGATGTCATCAATTCCCCTCCTCTCGGGGTTCAAAGAGAGAGCGCTAGCACCTCTTCTCAGGCCTGGATTGTTTCTGTGGACCCGCCCTGCGCGTTTGTGAAGCAGCCTGGTTAGACTGACGAGGATGTGGAAGCTCCGTGAATTTCAGTGTCTCGTCCAAGGTCACGTGCTGCTTCCGGGCAGAGCCAAGACTAGAACTGAGGTCACCCAGGGTCTGCTGCTGCTCCCCTGCCCCCACCCGCCGTGCTCTGCGCTGCTCATACTCTCCCCTCTGAGCAATTCTATGCTGGTGGAAATGTGAACCTAGTCCCAGTGGCATGGAGGCGGCTTCCAAGGGGTCCCCCCCAGGCCTCCCACTTCCTGACCACGGTGTTTGCATTGGGGGAGGGATGCCCCACCTCCGGGAGTTGCCTCTCCCTGCCAGAGGAGAGGGAATGGGGCTGTGAATTCTCCCTCGGTGAGTCACCTCCCAGCCCCGTCAGGTCTCCCGGGCCTCAGATTCCTCTGCAGTGACATGGAAATAATAACAGGGCCGCCCCCTCCTTAAGGGGCCATGGAATTAGATAATGCATGACTGTACAGAAATGCCCAAGGTGGGTTGATTACAGAGTTCCCCCCTCCCGCAGGCAAGTCAGGTGGCCCTCCTCGGGGCTCCCCTGAGCCAGGGGGCCTCAGGGGAACTTGCCAAGGGCACCCCGCGGGGAGCCGCCAGGAGGCCTTACTCCGCCTTTCACCCACATGGGCCCCAGGGAAGAGCCTGCAGGCGTGGCCACAACCCTTGGCCCTGCCTGAGACAGCCAGACACTCTGTGAGGCCACAGCTCCAGCTGCGGGGCCCAGGGCAGAAACCCTGGCCGCCTCACTCACCCTGCTCTCTCTTCGAACATTCTCTTGCCCCCTTGACTTGGTTTCCTGTGGCTATCCGAGCAAATGGCCACAAACTAGGTGGGTCACAAGAGCCAACGAGGCATTCTCTCCCCGCTCTGGACAATAGAAGTCCGAATCAGAGTGCCACGGGCCATCTGCATTCATTCTGAGCCTCGGAGGGACAATCGGGTCCATGGTGCTCTCTGAGCATTTAGTGCCTCCCCCCAGGCCTTGGTTTGTGGCTGCAGCATCCCAGGCTGTCCTTCCTCTGTCTCCTTGTCCCCGCAGCTCTTGTCTTTTCTACGACACTAATCGCACAAGGATGAGACACCCAGGTGGCCGAGGGGCTATGCGTTGGACTGTTAACCGCAAGGCTGGCTGTTTGGGATCACCAGCTGCTCCGTGGGAGAAAGACGAGGCTTTGGTGCTCCTGTAAAGAGCTGCCTTTTCAGAAACTCCCAGAGGCGGTTCCGCCTTGTCTGATAGGGTTGCCGGGAGTGTGTTTCAGCTCCATAGCCCTGGTTTTGCCTGTTTGGGAGGCTCAGTGACACAAAGGGGGTAAGCCTGGGCCTGCTGACCCAAAGATTGGTGTTTGGAACCAATAACATTGCACCCTTGGAAACCCTGTGAGACAATTCCACCTCTCCTATCGGGTCCCTAGGCGTGTGAGTCAGCTGTGTGGGCCCGGATGGAGTCCGCTCGGATCAGAACCCAGCCGACTCCAGCATGGCCTCATGGTGACCCACCGAGCACATCTTCAAAGACCCTGTTTCCAAACAGAGTTCCGCTGACAGGTGCCCGGGCTTAGGGACTTTGACATTTATTTTAAGGGACCCAATTCAATCCACAGCAGCCACCTTTCCGGCCCTCTCGTTTTACTCTGTTCTCCCTCTCCCACCTTCTGGTCTTTCACAGGCGCACTCTCATCTTCCGCTCACACTTTGCTGAGCCCTCACTCACCTCATGCCCTTTTCTTCCTCCTCACCATTAATGCTCCTGGTCTCAGGAGTCCCGCCCCTTCCCCTGCTGATCTCTGAATCTCCACCCAGGCCCTGCTCAGAGCGTGTGCTTAGCTAAGACGTCGACGCCTTAGGTTCCAGGGAAGCACTAGGTAGAGAGAGGCAGTCCAGGAACTCAGGAGGGGACTGAACAGACAGGTGGTGACAATCGTCCACTCCTGTGTTCCTCAGCACTCGGACTAAGCATCAGCACAGCCCAATGGGGAACACAGAGGACAAGATGGGGGGGGGGGATCTTTGAGTGTGTGAAGTGTAACCGGGACAGGCTTCATAGAGGAGGTGACCTCTCCCACCAGGATGGGTAGCACAGGGTGAGGCTGGAAAAGTCACAGAGCAATCTCACGGTGGACTTTGGGAGCCTCTGCTAAAAAAACTCAAACTTTCTCCTCCGGGCAATGGGAAGCCATGGAAGGTTTTAGGGTGGTCCAGGTTTGTTTCTGAGTGCTTCCCGTGGCTGCAGCGTTGAAAGATCAGAAGCCTCTGGAGAAAGGGGCTTGGAGAAGATGTCCTCTTCGGCCCCTTCCAATGTCGATGTTCTAGAAGTTTCCAGAGAAGACAGGAAAAGCTGAAAAGCAGGGAGAGTAAAGCAAGGCGAGTGCTGGCCAGTTGAGGTCCCCTCCTGAGCAGCTCTGCAAGAGCTCAGCCCTGACCCAGAGCTAGTCCCAAGGATTTCACCAGGTGACTACACCCTGGATGCCTTGCAGGTGCCTGGAGCCAGAAGACAAGGGCAGGAGGGCAGACACGGTGGGCCAAAACAGCAGGCTGGTTGGGAAGCACTTGCCTCGGGCCCTTTTGTTCCTCCAGTCTGGTGGATGCACACACACACACACACACACACACACATACACACACACACACACACACACCACGAATCATGTGTTCTGGCTACTCCTCGCCCCTGGCTGCCTGTGGTGTAGGTGGGCCAGCTTGGGTGAGGGGTGTCCTGGCTCCAGGAGGTGGCCTGGGAGGCCCAGCCAACAGCCAAGCCTCACCCCCCACAACCGTCACCTCAGCGGGAGGCCCCGCCATAACCACCCAGCAGATTTCTTGGCCGGGCCCCTCTGCGAGGCTGGTGCCGAGCGAGCGAGGAGGAGAGCCGATGGCAAAGGTTCACGCGTCATTGGAATGCAAGGCCACTCCGCAGACCTTTCTCCAGGGCCCGGGCGCCTCTTGGCAACTGTTGTGTGCCGAGTGGCAGGGAGCAGGGCAGAACAAGGCGCCCAGAACCGAGAGTCCCGGGAAGACAAGGAGATGCTTGTTGGCGTTCTGGGAAGCAGCGGTGGCCGCAGGGCTGAGGGCAAGCCCCAGACTGTGTGTGGAGGCGGGGCCACAAGCCCTGGCTCTTAGCAAGGGGGAACTGGGAGTCAGGAGGCCAGCACCCCCCTCCTTGGCACCCTTACCCACAGTCCTCTCCTTCTGGCTCCTTCTGTCACTTTCTAGGACCCTGTGGCAAAAGAAGGAGCCCTGGTGGTGTGGTGGGCCAAAAGCTGGGCTGTTAACTGCAAGATCAGCAGTTCGAAACCACCAACTGCCCTGTGGGAGAAGACAGGGCGTTCTACTTCTGTGAAGAGTTACAGTCTCCGAAACCCACAGGGGCCGTTCTCCCCTGTCCTGTGGGCTCACCATGAGTTCAAAGAGGCCCGGTGCCGTAGTGGGCGAAGCGTGGGGCGCTGCTAACACACCAGCCTCTCAATGAGAGAAAGTCAGAATCAACTTAAGGGCATTGGGTGTGGCTTGGGGTGCCCTTAGTAACAGAGACCCTGGGTACTCAATCAGTTAAGCCAGGACTACTAGCCAAACATTTGGTGGTTCAGAACCACCCAGAAGGACCTCCCAAAACAGATCTGGTCACACCTTGAAAACCCTTATGGAGCAAATCTGTTCTGTAAGCCTTCACCTAACCCACAATTGAAAGTTAAGGAGCATAGTGTTTGGTGGGGGGAATGTCTTGAAGTCATTGGGGTGAGGGTGGGGGGCAGATAATAAGTTGCCCATGTACGGAAAGGATATTTTATACCAGGAGCTGGCAAACTAACCCTTAAATGTAAACCAATTTGTCTCACTCTCTATGTTGTTCTTTTTCTAAAAATAAATAAAGCTTTATTAAAACCAAAACACTCTCCACAATCAAATGAATTCTGACTCACGGTGGCCCACTAGAATAGACTAGTCCTGTTCCCGGGAGGTTGGTTCTGAGACCACAACTCTGTTGGGGCTGTTCAGCACCGAGTCCGTTCTCACCCACAGGGACCCCGCGCACAGCAGAACCGCGCCCTGCCGGGGCCCTGCGCCAACCTCACAAATTGGGCCCATCAAGGTAGCCACTGTGTCCATCCCTGTCCTTGGGGGCCTTCCTCGTTTTTGCTGCCCCTCCACTTTACGGAATGTGACGTCCTTCTCTCGGGACTGGTATGTAAGTTTGTAAGACAAAGTCCCGCCATCTTTGCTGTAAGCAGCACGCTGGCCGCGCATCTTCTAAGGCAGATCCATGGATCCTCTTAGCGGCCCATGGTACTTACCGTATTCTGCTGCAGACTATTTCCCAGGAAAGGTTGTCAGGAGTCGAGCGTCTCGTCTTTCTCCCTGGTGGGTTCAAACTGCCCATCTTGTGGTTAGCAGCCCAATGTGTGTAACCCCACCATACCGCCGGGGGTCCGGCACTTTATGCGAACACGGAAAAAGAACGGGCCAGAGCAACTCCACGCGGCGCTCTTCGGCTCCCCGGCATGTGACAGCCCTCGGAGACTGAGCAACAGCCACGCAGGGTTCACAGGGAAAAGCATCCGTGCTTGCCACGGCCCTGGGCCCTGGTGTAAGGGGTTGGCCTGACTCACTCCTTTCCTCCGCACACTCTTGGAGGCAGGGGCCAAGGTTTGCCCCAGTTTTTGTTGTTGTTGTTGTTGCTGCTGCTATTGCATCAGTGCCCTGGTGGGAGTAGGAAGTCCAGTCTTGCTCCTGGAGAGCTGCTGCTGGATTTGAACCGTCAACCCTGTAGGCCACAGTCCTGCACACAACCACTGCGCCACCAGGGCTCAGCTGGTTTGCCCCATTTTACAGAGGAGAAGATGGAGTCACAGAGAGGTGGAGTGAATTATCCCCGGTCACACAGACCCGGAGGGGTGTGTCCCAACCAGGCTGGCTGCAGGGGCTCTCTGGCCGCCACATGAGGAACAGAATGGCGTCTCTGCCACTTTCAATGGCAGCTTTGGTAAGTGGCAGAGAAGCCCTGGTGACTGCAGGGTCATCACTTCCAAATTACCAACCGCTTATTGGGAGAAAAAGGGGCTTTCTTCTCCCAGAAAGAGTCTCAGAAACCCACAGGGGCCCGTTCCCCCCGCCCCCCCCCCCACTGTCCTAAAGGGCTGCTGTGAATCAGCATCCATTCAATGGCTGTGAGGGGGGTTTCAGCTGGGGGGATGTGGGGGGTGGGGGGATAACTAGTCAGGCAAGCCCTGGCCTGCAAGGTAGCTCACTCATTAAGCCAGCATTGAGCAAACCCCTTCCCCTCTCTAAGTCTCCGTTTCTTCACCAATAAAATGCGGGCAGCAGCGAGAATACAACAGCATCCCCGTGGCGCAGTCGGGAAGAGAAAAGCAGGGGGCTGCGAGGGCGGGGGGCGGGGAGCCCCGGGCCAGGCCGGCACGTAGCAGCAGCCGTCCAGCAGATGCCTGGTGCCTGTGGCCCGTTTCCGTGGGCCTTTCGTATGAATTCAGCTGACTTGACGAAAAGGAGGCAGCGGCCCTGGCTTCTGTGGTCTGGCGCCAGAGCCCCCCTGAGGGATGAGTGTTTCAGGAATGGATTAGGAAAGGGCGGTCCTTGCTCTCCCCAATAGAACAGCCAGGTCCCCAGAGCATCTCCCCCAAATGCTTCTTGGCGACTTCATTATCCATCACACAAGAGCACCATGTCCCCTCTTCAACAGGGGCAGCCCCCCCAACATACAAGGGCCAAAGGCTTCAAGACAGCCAAAATCCGGATGAAGGACCCGACTGGGGGGATGGGAGGGCGCGGGGAGCCTGCCCAGGGATTAGCTCCCTGCAGGAACTCACCCCCTCATTGCCACCCCCTGCGTGGGGATTTGCAGATGGTTCCCTGATGAGATCAAGGGCCTCCCTGGCTGGCATCCACCAGCCTCAGATGCAATTAGGGGGGAAAATCATGTGGAAAAGCGAGAACTGGAACAGGGCTGCTTGGACCCGCCCCCTCTTGGGCTTCTGTCCCGGGCTGGCCTGTTATTACCTTTGTGGTTTTATGCTGACTCCTCTTGTGCTCAATGCCCTTCCTCGTGACCATTTTGTCCGCCCGGAAATGTCTTGTTTCCAGAACCATCTCCTGCCCCTCCATGACACTCGGTCGGAGGAGTCCCACCAGCACCCCGCACTGGTGACTCACGCTCACCTTTCTTTTACTCACGGGCCTGGGTCTCCCTGTCCCAGCTACCCATTGCACCACCCCATGAATCACACAAGGCAGTGGTGGCAACAGCAGCATTTATTTTGCTTGTGAATCTGTCCTATGGGAGGCTGTTTCTGGTCCATCCCGCATCCGCAGGGACAGTTGGCACGTCCGCACAGAATCGTCTCACATCTCCCTCATGGCTCTGGTGGTTCGTGCTAGCTGTTGGATTAGGCTTTCAGCTAGGGCCTTGGGGCATGGCGAGTGGACTCCACCCCAAGATGGCAGCTGCATTCTAAAAGCAATTCCACCCCAAGATGGCAGCTGCATTCTGAAAGCATTCCTGTCCCAAGAAGACCTCAAGCTCTCTCTCTCTCTCTCTCTCTCTCTCGCTCTCGCTCTCGCTCGCTCCTTCCTTCTACCTCAGATGCCACACTACACTGCTTCTGCCCCAATCACAGGCTCATCGGGGCGGGGGAGGGGGTGTGTGTTGTGGAGGACACAGACCCCACATCTCAGGGGAGGAATGAAAGTCCACCGCGGTCAAACACTCTTGAAAGCGGGAGGTTGTGAAGATGGTCATCTTGTCTAAGAGTCCATTTTTCAGAGTCCACAGGGGCGCACGGATCTGCCCACAGTTACAGAGCTGGGTCGAGGCAGGGGTGGGATGGGGAGACTGCCCCAGCGGGCTTCCAAGTGCCTCACTCTTCACGGGAGTAGAAAGCTCCATCTTCCTCACAAGGAAGGTTTGAACTCCTGTCCTGTTGCACCACCAGGTCTCGGTCGGAGACAGCTCATCTCAGAGTCTTTGACTCCCCAAAGAGAGGGAGGGCCTCTTGACACCTGCTTGCAGCCGTAGTTCTGCCCCCGTCCCCAGAGCCAGTGCCATCATGGCACTAATGTGTCCCCTTCAACCCTGTCCTGAGCTTCAGCCATTGTTCCTGAGGCCTTGGCCTTCCTCGGACTGGATCTTGCCTTGCCCGCCCCACCCCCACCTCCCAACTGTACCACATGCTGGGCTCACTAGACTCCCAGGACCCTTCCTCCCCACCTCCCATCCCTGGCCCAGACAGCACAGAGTCTGCTAGGGACTCGGAGAGCTCTCAGTTCTAACACAGTCTCAGCGGGCGGGGCCCGAGGCAGGTTTCTTGCTCTGTCCCAACGCGCCTCTGTACAGAGATGTGCAGCGTGGTACATTCCCAAGAGCTCCTCTAGGAAAAAGAGGGAAATGAGAAGGACTCTCATTTGCAGAGGACTCAGCTCACTGGGAGTGTTCCTTCCTTTCAACCTCCCCCCACATTCGCGGTGCCCTCAGGAGTGCCAGCAGTACCAGTCCAGTGCTTTCTTAGGTTCTAGGAAGTGGCATTTGGCAGAAAGGCGGTATCCTGGCCAGGGAAGGCAGCCCTGGAGTCCAGCATGCGCATCCACAGCCCTGTTACAAGGGGGAGAGGGGCCCAGCAGGCCTGCGGCCTGTGCTTAGAGAGAAAATTCCACAATGCCGTCCAATGCTCCCTAACCATGTCTGTACATATCAAAAGGAGTCCTGGGGGCCAGTGGGTAACACATTGGGCCGCTGACTACAAGGTCTGTAGTTCAACCCCCCACGAGGTTGAAAGAACCAGAGGCCTTCTCCTCTGGCAAAAATTTACCACCTCAGAGACCCCCAGGGGCAGACCTACCCTATCCTCTCAGGTCCCTCTGCGTTAATGGCAGTGAATTTTGTATACTCACCAAATTGTCTGGGTAGCTTTTGCTTCATAATAAATGAACCAACCTAAAAAAGAGAAGCTTAAAGCAAAAAAAAAAAAAATCACTATATTATCTTTGATGATGATAATGTTGCTGCTCTTTTTAGGTGCATTCAAGTGGCTTTGGACTCGTAACAAAGAGCATTCTGGTTCTACTTCTTCGAAGTCAAATTTGTCTGTTCTTCTGGCCCGGTGTGGGACCTCCAACGTACTTTGCCAGCAACGTGATTCTAAGGTGTCGCATCTTCTTTAGTCTTCCCCAGACCTTGCCCGACTTGCACACGTCTAGGCGGCAATGCAAAAGACTCTGGTTTGGCGCGGGCACACACCTTAGTCCTCAAAGCAACACCTTGCTGTTAGCCCCATTCCCCGAGCAGACTTGCTCATTCGATTTTCTTGACTGCTGCGTCCCTGGGCATCGATCGTGAACTCAAGTGAAAGGAAATCCTTAACAAGCTCAGTCTGGTCTCTGTTAACCGTGAAGTTGCTTGTTGGCCCGGTTGTGAACATTGTGTATGTTGAGGTGAAATCTATATTGAAACTGGCAGACTCCGGGCTTCATTGGTAAGGGCTTCGTGTGCTGCTTGCTTTCTGTAAGCAAGATGGTGTCAAGAGCCTATCACAGGTTGTTAAGAAGCCCCCCTCCAGTCCTGATGCCCGTTCTTCTTCCTATAAGGCAGCTTTTTAGATTATTTGCTCAACATCCTGTTCTTGTCATTGTCAGGTGCCGTCCAGTCAGTTCTGACCCATAGTGACCCTTAGCACAACAGCGCAAAACACTGTCCTGCCCTGCACCCTCCTGATGACTACTATCATGCCCAAGCCCATGGGTGCAGCCACTGTGACGATCTGTCTTGTCAGAGGCCCTCCTCTTTTCCCCGACCCTTCGGCTTTACCAGGGGCTGGTCTGTCCCAACAACGTGTTGGTGAAAGGTTGCATCGCCGACTCAGGTCTTTACAGATGTCAACCTACGCAGTAACCCCTGGTTCTGTTCAAGCCACTGTCTTTGGGGCTATGTCCAAGCTGTGCATGAGCACAATTCAGTGTTCTGACATTTCCATTCACCACAATATTCTCCATGATCTGTTGTGAGCCACACAGTAGAATGTCTTTGCATAGTAAGTGAAACAGAGGTAAACATCTTTCTGGAAGTCTTTTCCTTCAGCCAAGCTCCATCTGATATCAGCAACGAGCTCCCTCATTCTGAATCTGGTTTGAATTTCTGTCCTTTCCCTGTCAACGAACTGCTTCAACCAGTTGTGAATGAAATTCAGCAAAATGTGATTTGCGTGTCAGCCTAATGATATCGTTCGACACCGTTCACATTCTCCTGAGTTCCCTTTCTTTGAAACGGCAACGAATGCGGCGGATTTCCTCCAGTGGGTTGACATCCACCTTTCTTGGGTGGGAAATGGAAATGTCTAAATGTTATGGTGGTACTGTCCTGAGAGGAACTCGATTTGCCCAACCCGATCGATCTGTACACCTGTGGCTCATTTCAATGGATGTACTCCTAGCACCAGGAGCCCTGGGGATGTAGTGGGTTATGCAATGGGCCGCTAAACACAAGGTTAGCCGTTTGAGTCCACCAGCTGCTCCTCAGCAGAAAGACCTGACCAACTCTTCTCAGAAAGACTAGAGACTTGGAAACCTTACGAGCAGTTCGACTCAGTCCCACAGGTTTGCTGTGCGTCAGACTCGCCGGAAGAGCACACAACAGCAAAACGCACTGCGGTTCATAAAGTGAAGCTGAAGAAATCCAGGCAGGACTTGTGCCAGACATATGACAGTGAAGCGGGCAGGCAGAGCCCTGTCCACAGGGAGCTTCCATCGGGGTCTTGAGCTGGGGATCCAGCCGAGCTGCCCCATCTCCAGAGCACCCCTAACTTCACTGGACACTGGCCTGGACAGGAGACCCCAAAGCATGCTGGGAACTCCAAGAAAATGACCAGCAAGCAAGTGTCCCAGAGGCCATCCACAGGGATCCCGGCCCCGCCAGCCAGTGAGTCATCTTGACTCACAGTAATCGTACAGTAAAGTGACCAGATTTTAAGCGGGACACCATTGAAGGGGGAGGGGGTGTGTGTGAGGGCTCTTGATTAAAATCTTGGTCTATATGGAGCAACAAAAATGTTCATAGAATGCAAAAATAGTATCGTAATATGTTTATTTTAATTTTAAAACGCCGCGCAACGTTGTTAAATTGTTAACAAGCGGGACGTCTGGTCACTTTCTCTTACAGGGCAGGGTAGACCTGCCCCTGTGGACTTCTGAGGTTATAGCTCTATGAGAGTAGAAAGTTCTGGTAGTTTCAAACTGCTCACCTTGCAGTTAGCAGCCAAATGCATAAGTAACCATTACGCCACCAGGCCTCCTCCTCTTTCTCTCCTCTCCCGAAGCCATCTGACCTCGAAGACCTTCTCATGCCAAAAATAGCAGTTTCATTTGTTTTTCTCTTTCTCTTTTTCCTTTTTTTTTTTAAGCTGGAAAAAATAAAGCACTCAAAACCAGAAATGACAATACCGTGTGGAAAGTACCAAACTCGAAAAGGATTTTCATGCACATTCTGGCCTGAAGAACTTGGGAAGCTGGAATGGCAATGAGGGAGGCTGGTGGAGGCTGAGCAGGAGAGGGTGTCGCCGAAGGGGCGTGGTTTGTCAGTCAGGATCCGCTGTCCCCTTGGGCTAAGTTCCTCACCGAGTTGCCAGGCAGCAATAAAGATTCTTCGGGAGCCTGCTACTCTGACTGAGAGATGGAAAATCTAGGGGGAGCCCATGATGGCAGGAGCCGTGGGAGAAAACCTGTATTTTCTACTCCGTACACAGTTTCCGTGAAACCCACAGGAGTCACGAGTCAGCACTGACTGGACCACAGAGAATTGGCTCAGGGTTTTGTCATCCCCTCAGTGCTCCCTTTGGGATGTTGGCTGACAGGCCTACGGGGTGTTGGAGGTCTCTGACACACAGGCAGGACATGGAAGAGGCAGGGCAAGAACTAAGTTCTCCTAAGCACCACATTGGAAGTTCTTCTCCACCGCTACCCCCGACTCACTGCCACAGACTCACTCTTGACTCCTCGCGACACTTTAGGGCAGGGAAGAGACAGCGCCTGTGGGTCTCAGGATTAAATAGCCTCACCTTTCTCCCTTCTCGTTTGCTTCTAAATGATGAGGAACGCTCTCACATCCAAGAACCTCCCATGCCAGGGAGGCTGAGCACATGTCCACCCGTGTGGCCAGCCGTCTCTACAGAGGCCCCCGTGGCCTGGAGTGGGAGCTGAGTGAGCAGCTCCCTTCTAAACCAGCTGACCAGAGCAGAAGCAATGAGATGTCATTTCTGAGATCAGGATACCAAAAGAGACTTGGACTTCTGTCTTGCAAGAAGTATCCCATGGACTCCAGACCACCTAGGGAGAGACCCATGTAATGAGGACCCGAAGCCTGATGGAAACCGCCGTGAGCAACCTTGAAACTGGATCTTCTTGGAAGCGATCCCCCAGCCCCAGTCAAGCCTTCAGATGACTGTGGCCCCAGCAGATATCTTTCTGCAGCCCCATGAAAGACTGTGCCAGAACCACCCAGCGAGGGCGCTCCCAGTTGCTTGATGCTCAGAAACTTGGGGAGATCATAAAACCCCGTTGTCCTATGCTGCTACGTGTGGGGGCGATGTGTTCCTCAATTCCAGGTCATTGTCACAGCCCTTCATTCCCAAGTCTTCTCAGAACGGAGCATTATACCCGCACCCCACCATGCCCGCCACCCCTTCTCCTCCAATATCCTTATATTCTTTGACTTGGCTTCCTTTTTCTCTTCCTGTTCCCTTTAAGAAAACAAAGAGGTTCAAGTTGGCCTCCTGACACGGAGTCAGCTAGAAATCGCAGTTGTGTCAGTCCAGGTCCCTCGTCCTGGGTGAGTCACCTTGGCTGTGTGGAATCCATTCCCGGTGCCTTTTGCGTGACTGCCTTTGTTTCGAGCACACCCTAAATTGCGGCTGTGCCAAGCGCTGAATGTGACCAGAAATGACACAGGATGAATAATGTGGCATATAATTATCACCACATTTCAGATGAGGGCAATATGCATTTTTCTCAGCGTCGCCGGGATGCAATTTTATTTTGTAGCACAAAATGCTCCATTTGAGGGTCAGTTCTCAAGCAGCCCCTTCATTCGGAAGCAATTTCACGTGAATAAAAGCATGTGTATTCATGCGCTGCGTCATGCGGATTATCCCAGCCCTGACTCCCGGCGTGGACTTCTCCCCGGGTTTCCTCAGGCTTTCCGCGAGCGAACTAGCCCCCAATCCTAAGACGTTCAGTGAATTCGAGATGGGTTTGACTTCACTCAGGCCTGGATCTCCTTTTCTGCCAAGTGGATCAGGTGCTGTGAGACTTGGCCCTGGAGACTTGGGTCAGCATCATCCCTTGGAAGACCCTCCAGACCGTCTTGTCACACTGTCCATTTTCTCCCTGGACGGGAACGGCCTCCTTCTCCTGCCCCTCAAAGCAACTCCAAAGCAAGGGTTTAAGAACAGGCAGCACATGTGGCTTTCTATGCGGGAAAGCAACCCGGTCTCGGGAACTCACACGGGAGGGTCCACCCTAGCCCGTAGGGTCGCTAGCAGTCACCCCCAGACTCACTGGTAGTCAGTTGGAGTTTTGTTTATAGAGCTGGTGGCACAAGCATGAAGCGCTGGCCTGTGAACTGAAAGACTAACCTATCCGGTAGCTCTGTGAGCAGGAAAAAGTGATCAGAGCCCGTAAAGATCACAGTTTAGAAACCCCCACAAAGCAGTTCTCCTCCGACACCTGGGGTCAGGCCGCTGCCACTGAGTCGATTCCGACTCATTTCCGGTTTCTGAGATTGCACATCGTTATGTGCGACTCCATGGTCTTTCTCCTCCCCTTCCCTGCCTCCCACCAGAGAGGACGGCGGGTTTGAAGCTGGAGGCTGGGACTTTGTAGTTAGTGGCCCAGCACTGGCTCTCCTTCTCATCTCTCTGGGGCGCCGCCAGCTGCCGGCACCACCATTCCAGTGAAGGGGCCCGCTTCTCTCACCAAGACCCACGAGTCTCTAAGACGTTCTGAAAGTAACAGCCGCAGCGGTCACGTCAGGCAGAAGCAGGGCCCCCGTCATGAGCCGCAGCAGAGCACAGAGAGAGGCCAAGAGCAAGACAAAGGCTGCGGAAAAGGCAAGTCACACCACACAACCCTCGGCCTCAGGAGCACCTCGGGGCTGCGGAGCACAAGGGCGGGGCCACCAGCCTTCTAGGTTCTATACACTTGGTGTTAGGCCAAGGACTCCCATGGGGATCAGGCGACCTTCTTCCTTCTCAGGCATTGCCCAGTCAGAGGTGTGTGGGCACTTGGTCTAACGAGCGCTCCATCCAGCTGTCTGGCTGCTCATTCTCTCACCCCACAAACATTTATGAAGGTCTCCTTGGTGTCGTGGGAGACGCAACGGGCTGCTAAGCACAAGCTCGTCTGTGTGAACCGACCAGCAAGTCCCCAGAAGACAGATGAGGTTTCCTACTCCTGTGAAGAGTTTCCGCCTCAGAAACCCACAGGGGCACTTCTGCTTTGTCCTAGAGGGCCACTAAGAGTCAGAATCGATTTGATGGCTCCTAAGTTAGATTTTTCTTTCTTTCTTTCTTTCTTTCTTTCTTTCTTTCTTTCTTTCTTTCTTTCTTTCTTTCTTTCCTTTTGTGTCAGCTATTGTTCTGGGTGCCCTGGATAAAGCAGTGAACAAAGTCAAATTCAAAATCACAGCCATTGTGTCAATTCTGACTCAGGACGCCCCTATAGGGCGGTGTCGAACTGGCCCTGTGGGTTCCCGAGACGGCAACTCTGTGCAAGAATAGAAATCGTCATCTTGTCGCCACCAAGCGGCTAGTGGTTTCAAACTCCTGACCTCACGGTTAGTGACCCAACCCACAACCAGGGCTCCTGTAATGAACAAAGCAGAATGAAAGCCTCTGCTCTCATAGAGGCTGGAAAGGCACTATGATGACACAATGGTTAAGCACTCGGCCTCAAACAGAAAAGTCAGCAATTGGAACCCACCAGCCCCAAGATGTGGCAGTCAGCTTCCATAACGATGACAGCCTTGGAGGCTAGCACTCCAGAGTGGAGGGAGGGAGGGAGGGAGATGAGATCAGAAGTTAACCCCTTGGAGAATATAAGAGCCCTGGTGGTGTAGTGGGTGATTAGTTGGACTGCTGACCTCAAGTTTAGCAGTTCGAAACCACCAGCGGCTTCTCGAGAGAGGGATGAGACTTTCTACTTCCATCAAGAGTTACCATCTTCCAAGCCCACCGGCTCCATGAGGCCCTGCTCTCTGGGAATGCTCTGAGTCTGCATCGACTCGAGGGCAGTGAGTTGGGTTTGGGAGGCCGCGGTGAGGGCATAAGGTTACCATGAGGGACCTGGAACTTCCTGGGGGTGGACGGGGGTTGAACAATGAGTGGTGTGAACTGACTTTGATTTTAACATGATCACTCTGTGGCTCAGTGAGGACAAAAAGGAAGGTGCTGGAAAGCTTGAGAGGCCATGGGGCTAGGGCGGGATGGGTACAGTGTAGGGCGATTTCGAAGCCCTGGGAGTCTAGATATAACTGGAAGTGGGCTCTAGAGAATTTGATGAGGGGCAGGATACAGATGCACGAGAGGGGACTCAAAGGCGATAGGACAGCGTGGAACAGAGCAGAAGACGAGCAGAAGCATTCGGAAAGAGATGGTTTAAGGAGCTGGGTCTGAGATAGACAGACTGTTGAGGTTAGGTGCTGTCCAGTGGGTTCCGACTCATAGTCCAACAGAACAAAACGCCACAAAATTGTCCTTCTGTCGGAGCCCATGGTTGCCACCGCTGTATCAAGCCTTCTCAGGAAAGGACTTCCTGTTTTTCACTGCCCTTCCACTTTATCAAGCATGATGTCTGTGTTGGGCAGGATTCTCCAGAGAAATGGAACCAGGACACTTATGATTTGATAGATAGATGATAGATGATAGGTGATAGATAGATAGATAGATAGATAGATAGATAGATAGATAGATAGATGGGTTTATGTATCAAGAAGGAATATAACAGCTAATTAGTTCACAGCAGTACAGAGGGTTCAGTTCAACTCACTTTCATGAAACAGTTAATATATTGGAGGTCCTTCAACTCATGCAGGCTGCCAGCCCAAGGTCAAGGAAACAAACAGAGAAATTTGCCCTCAGACAAGACAGGCAGAGTCAGTGGCAGGCAGCAGACAGTCAGTCACACTGAAACACAGAGAAGTAGGCCCTGAGAGGGTCTAGAACAGTGGTTCTCAACCTGTGGGTCGTGACCCCTTTGGGGTTCAAACGACCCTTTCACAGGGGTCGCCCAATTTACAACAGTTGCAAAGTGACGGTTATGAAGTAGCAATGAAAATAATTTTATGGGGCTGAGCCCCGGTGGCGTAGTGGTTGTGCGCGGGACTGCAGCCCACTGGGACGGAGGTTCAATTCCAGCAGTGGGGCTGGGCCTCCTACTCCCACCACCGGAGAGCAGTGATGCCCAGCAGCTAAGAAGTCACTCTCACTGGCATCTAATTGATTCCGACTCATAGCGACCCTAGGAGACAGTGTAGACCTGCCCGTGTGGGTATAAAGGCTGGGACGAATGACAGATGTAGAAAGTTTCATCTTTCAGGCGGGAGGGCGGGGGGGAGGGAGGGACTGGTGGTTCAAAACTGCTGATACTGTGGTCAGTCGTCCATCACTGTTACTCACTGAAGCCCCGGGGCTCAGACCTAATACCTAATACCACAAACTGGGCTGCTGATGTGAACAGAAATTGGTTGTCACCTCGTTCTGGCCTGAAGTTCAAATTCAGCACATTGGCAAGGTCTGCCTGCCTATTGTGAGGAGCCCCCGTGGCACTGCAGTTACAAGTTGGGCTACCCACAGCAAAGCCCACAGTTCCAAAGCACCCCAGACAGGCCTTTGTCTTCCCATAAAGAGTGATGGTGTCAGACCCTCACAGGGCCAGTTCCACCCTTTTCTATAGAGTCGCTGTGAGTAGCATCGATTCCACGGCAGCGAGTTTGGAAGGGTCTTTCTAATTGTGTGGGGGTTTTTTAGTCTGCCTGTTCTAGGAGACAAGCTTGTCTGGTCCCCCAGCTTCTGGTTGCCCTGAGCAGCTCCAGGAGTTCCTTGGCTAATTTGTCTTCACAGAACAGCACCTTCCCCCATGGGACTCTCTCCCCCTGTCTGTTCTCTTTGATAAAACCCCACTATGGAGGGATTTGATTTCTGTGGATTCCAGCCAGCGAAGTCCATAGGTACAGCTGCCACTTGTGTTCTTGGAGGAAGAAGAAGAAAAGGAATTCCAGTGAGTATGGCACTGGTCTTGCAAAACCCCATCATTTCTATCACTGCCGTGAAGTCAATCCCAACTGACAGTGACCGTAGAGGACAGGCCAGAACTGCCCCTGGGGTTTTCCAAGACTGTCACTCGTCAAGGGAGCAGTGGAAAGCAAGGTCTTTCTCCTGCAGACTGGCTGGTGGTTTTGAATGACTGACCTGGTGGTTAACAGCTGACACATACCCACTACACCACCGCTAGAGTGCCTTCGCCTGCCGAGGCCACATTTTCCCACTGCCCCTCCTTCTTCTCTGTTTCCAACATTCACACTCTAATCGCCAGTAATTATCAATGCATCGTGAGTGCCTTCCTTGAGCAATGTTCAACTACAGATCTTGGGAAAGTGCCCCAATTTCTTCATTCCTGGGAGTGGGTCCTAACACAAAGGAAATCCTTCAAAGAATGAGAATGCTAGAACACTCCATGATGCGCATGTGGGACCTGGACCTAGAGATTTCAGCAGCATAAGAGCACACTGAGAAAGCGTCGTCCCTCCACCCCCACCCCACCCCACCCATCCCACCTGTGCTCCTCAATCACTTCCCGCTATGCCTCTGTTCTCCACTAGGGCTCCGCCACGGCATCTTGGTGTCCCGCTGGTTAAGTGCTCAGCTGCTAATCAGTAGTTTGGTGGTTCGCAACCTAGCTGTAACTGTTTACAAGAGTTAAAAAAAAAACAACCTCTCTCTCTTTCTCTCACCAGCTGATGGTTTTGAGCCACCAACCTTACAGTTAGCAGCCCACCGAGTAACCTGGGGTACAAAGCCTCATCTTTCTCCCCCAGAGCAGCTAGTGGTTTAACCACTACACCACCAAGGTCCCCTCCATAGAGATCACGGCCTAGGAAATCCTATGGGGAAGTTCTCCTTTGCCACATGGGATTGCTAAAAGTAGGCATCTACTCTCCGAACCACAATAACAGGACTCCCCACCCCCTAACTCTTCCAAGGTTCCACTGAGGACTTAGCTGGGGGGACAGGGAGGGGGCAGGGAGAGGTTGGTTGTATCAAGATTCTTAAGCGCAGAACAGAAAACAAATCCCACTGAAGCGCCAGGGAGCCTCTCTTCTCTCTTCGGTGTCTCGAGGACTCTAAAAGCCACGGGCTGGCTAGGGTCTTCATTAAAAGCGCTCCTTAGCCTGTGCTAGCTGCAAGCCCATTAAACAGCCGACATAATCCATTCACATATGAAAATAAGGGCAAAGGGAAGGAGCACAGCCCCACAGGATGTGCGCCAGGGGAGAAGCCGGGGCCATAAAAAATCTGAAGAGAAACCGAGTTCACAGGGAGGTTTTTGGCCGTCGTTGCTTTTTTGGCTTCTGGAAATTCTAGGCAGGAAAAGATTCCCTTTGTGGCTGCTCTCGAAGCTCTCTGAACTCTGAGGCACAGAGATGAGGGAGGGGTCTCTGGACTCTTTGGTGACCACCCTGCAGCTGAGGAATGCCTCTAGAAGCTAGTTCCGGGGCTGCCAGTGGCAGCTCAGAGGGCTGAATGGAGCAAATCATGGGTAAACACGCATCTGCCTTGGCCACCCCCAAACCAGGCCACTAGGCCACAGAGGTTTGGAGAAGGAAGGAAAGATTTAAATAACTCAAGCAGCAGGAACCCTGTTGCTTCCCATGGGAAACTATTTCACTGGCCAGGAAACCCCACCATCAGGCTTTCTCTCCTATATCACTGAGGACGCAAGCTGCCGTGGGGAGCACGTGGACAGACAGGAGACATCAGAAAAGAGGTTGGGAACCCTTGGGCTATTATTTTAATAAGCTGGTAAACCAGTATCTTTATTCTGTCATCTTTAAAAGGAAACACACACACACACACACACACACACAAGAATGCAGCTAGTTTCTTAAATTAGAGATCTGTTGTGTAATTAGTCCATTTTATCTTCTGCAAGTGGCTGTTTTCCCTCTGTGGTTTCCAGAAATGTCATTGGCTAGGCTTAAAAGTAAGGTTGTTGGGTTTTTTTCTGTTGTTGTTGTTGTTGTTGTTGTTGTGTTTTTTCCCCTTTCCTTTCCAGAGAAGGATTCTATAAATATTTTCTCCCTTTTAGCATGCTTTAAATTTGAACGACATATTGTAAAGATAGCAAGAGTTATGAAAATCTCTCTTGGCCGCCAGTGAAATGTGGTGGGAAAACTGATTTGAGAAAGGACTTCTGCCTGCAAAGAATGCTGCTGGACCGCTCCCAGGAGCAGTTCAGGAGCCTGTGGCTCTTTGTGGTGATGGGGGAGGGGATCACCTGGAGGTGGGCTGGGGAACTAGGGAGAAGGGAAGGCCACTCACCACTTCCAGGGAGGAAGGCATGCTTTATCTACTCCAGGGAATTGTGTCCCTAGCTGATGGTCAGATTCCACCATTAGTGATTCATTTCTTTGGATTGAACATCAGGCATGGATTTTCCATAGTAAGATATTTCTTCATGATTTTCCATGTTAAACTGCATACCTTTTCTCCCAGCAAAGAAATACAAATATAAAGGGATATTCATAACAGGGTTCTTTGTAGCTGCAAAAGACCAGAACAACCAGAATGAATGACTATCCATTAATGGGAGACTGGTTAAATGAAGTCTGGCACATCTTCATAATAAATGTTATGCTGCCATTAAAAAGAATGCATTGGACCTATAGGTATTGAGGCAGAATGCTCCGTGAAATAGAGCGGTAAGTGGAAATACAGAATGCTCTTGGTGTTTATAGCAGGCTATCATTTGTGCTTTAAAAGGATGTCTATGAATAACCATGTGTGCAAAGCTGGCAGCAGGGTGTCCTTCCACACAGGAAATACATTCCCGAGGTCAGGAGGCTGACTTGCTTACAGCAACTCAACTCTAGGCCATGGAGTCGCCCCCAGCTCATAGTGGTCCTGTAGACCCTGGAGAACTGCTGCTCTGGGTTTCCCAGACTAACTCTTTACTGGAGTAGAAAACCTCTCTCTCTCTCTCTCTCTCTCTCTCTCTCTCACACACACACACACACACACACACACACACACACTTCCTTACCAATAAACCTCAGCAGCAACCACCACCTGCTTCTCAGGGGAGGCATTCAGTTGCCATGAGGCTGAGTGGGTTGCAGCAGAGTGAGGAAGAAAGGCCTGGCGATCTACTTCTGAAAATCAGCTACTAAAACTCCCAAGATCACAAAAGTGCATCCCACAGCTGAACCTGGACATGACACAGGACAGTCTCATGGTGAATCTGGGCATCACCATCCCTTGGAGTCCAATTCAAGATAGCTAACAACAATGATGGCAACAAAGAGGACGACAATGAGGGGTGTCACCCATGTTGCTGGTAAGCCAACTCTGACTCACAGCTTGAGAGCAAAGCAGAACAGAGCTCCAAGGGGTCTTCAAGGGTGTCGCCTTTGAGAAGCCGGTTCATGCAGGCTTATCTTTCAAGGCCAAAGCCCTGGAGGAAGCAGGGCATTAAGCTTTGGTCTGATCATTTAAAGGTCGAACCTACCCACCACTCCACAGAAGATAGGTGAGGCCATCTACTTCCAAAAAGATTTGCAGGCTCAGAAACAGTAAATCTGTATTTCCATTCGATTCTGATGGTTTGGAACTACTGACCTCAAAGTTAACAGCCCAACCAATTTTCCACCAGGTCCCAAGAGCTCTCACAGCCCAGGACTCTGCCTCCATAGATAAGTGCATTATCTCCATTAGTGTCAAGTGAATGAACAGGGCCATCAAATGAGGTTGTGGTGGGTTCAGATGCAAATATTCCTGATGGCCGGGCTTTCAAGCCCCATCACCAGGTGGGAATGCGTTGATCCAGGAATTTCTTTTAAGGGCCTCTTGGGCTGTTTGCAAAAAGAGATTGGAAACTTGTGAAAAGGCGAGGAGGAAGTGCTTGAGGACTTGGAGACAAAGCGCTGGTGACTAAGAGTAACAGTTCTGCGGGCCCATTGTCCTCAACTCTTCTGCAGAGAGTTATCTCATTTCACTCTCCCCATGGCTCTAGAAAGGGACTCTCAGTCCCATTTTACAGTCAGAGAAACCAGGGCTCTGAGATGCCAACCAGCTCACACAAGTTCCCAGCCTGAAACCAGAATTTGAATCCAGTTCTGATTTCCAAACTATTCTGGAGGAAAAAAGATAGCCGCACACACCCCTCCTCCCATTTAAATATCATTTAGAGATCCATTTACTAACACTTAAAACAGGACAAAGGACAAGATAAAGACAAATGGGCCATGGGCGGTAGGCGGCCGGTAGCCACAATGATGTCCAAGGGTTCAAAACCCAGAGGCCACCGAAATGGAGTGCAGGGAACCCGGGGAATGTTCACAAAATCACTATTGGGGGTCAGATAATCCATTACAGTGCAGGAGGGACAGGACCTTGACTGGGTTGAGGGTCCTCTCCTCACCCCTCAGGCAAGTGCCTGAGGGCCAGGCAAGCCTCTGTGGACTGCTTGGGGAGGGGTCCTAATCCACGTCCAAACACATTCTGTCCAAGGACCTGGGAGTTCACAAGGTCAAAGAACCGAAGGTCGCATCTCTGTGGGAACTTTAACTGGATTTGGGGCTCCCGCTGGAAGCCTTAGCCTTCCACCAACCTAGTGCTCAACTTGGAAACTGAGATACACAACCAGCCTGGAGGAACTGCCAGCAGGTGGCCTCCAGGGTGGTTCTGAGTAGCCCCTGACTCATACATGCCAGCTGTCTCTGTCCATCACAGCCCAGGGCACCGCTTCCGCCAAGTGCCAGGGAAGTCTGCCCAGCAAAGGCGGCTGAGAAGTCCTCGCTCACCGAGGAAAACCAAGTTTCTGCCATGGGGGTGGGGGGGGCTGTGCTGGGGGGGGAGGGCCCGCCCTGCCCCTGGAAGGCAGGCAGCCCCTAGAGGATCTGCCTCCCTGGTGGCTGGCGGCGGGGGTCCCTTTGGGAACCCCTGCACTGCCCTGTACACAGGCATCCCAAGAGGGGGATCCGCTCAGCAAAGTCAGACTGTGCTCATTTCCCCCCTCTAGCCTAACTGGAGAACATTCCCGAAGCCCTCGAAGAAAAATGATGAGACTCCAAAAAATAATCAGCTCAATTGCAAGGTGTCTGACGACTTGTCCTCAGCCAGGTTCCAGAGCAGGGCCTAAGGCAGTGCCTCCTTCTGCCCCCACCCCACCCTGCCATCTTGCTCAGATGTTCACTCAGCAGGAACATCTGCTGATCTCAAGGTCAATATGTCGAATCCACCAGCTGCTCTTCAAGAGAAAGATGAGGCTTTCTATTTCTGTAAAGACTTACAATCTCAAAAAAGCCACCGGGGCAGTTCCACCCTGTCCTCTTACAGTGTTGCCGTGTGTCTGCTTGTACTTGATGGCAGTGAACTTGGTGGCGGGAGGGGGAGGGGGGCTTAGGGAACTGGGGGCTTAGCCCATGAGCTAGTGACTGGAGAAAGGGAGACCTAGAGTCGATATCCCTGGTGGCATTGTGGGTTAAGTGTTAAGGGTTCGACTGGTAATTTCCAGGTCTATGGTTCAAACCCACCAGCTGGTCTGTCGGAGAAAGATCAGGCTGTCTGCTCATATACAGACTGACAGCCTCAGAATCTCTAAACAGGGCCCCTGGGAGGCAGAGTCCCCTCGGTGGCTGCAGGTTGGTTGGCTGGGACAGTGTCCCGGGAGCCCTGGTGGCACGGCAGGGTAAGCGCAAGATTGCTAACCACAAGACCAGAGGCTCCAACCCAGCAACCAAACCTCATTAGAAAGCTCGGGTCCTTTCGAGTTGGAATTGACTCAACGGCAGTCTTGCCCGCCGGCTTCCCCTAACCAGGCCCGGCAGCACTTGCTCGGCCCTCATGGAGGAGCCCGCAAAGCTGGGGACTAGCCTGCTGGGAAGGCCAGGCAGCCTGCCAGGGGCTGGCGGGAGACACTCTTGGCCTGCCCCAGCGGGGAAGACGCAAGCTGCTAAAATGGCCTGACAGAAGGGAAGTAAAAAGCTTTGGAAATCTAGACAACACTTCTCTTTGGGCTGGGTTTGTACTTCCCTCAGGCTAAGGTTGTGCTGCTTCCAGCACCTGCTCCTCCCGGGGAGGGTTCTGTCTGCGCCTGTCTGCGGAGGGAGGAGTGGGACACACAGGAGTCAGCTGGTAGGGGGCAGGGGCAGGATGCCCCCCCTCCCCGTGGCCTGCTCACTCTTCGGCCAACAAATGGCCAAACAAAGCTGAGCCCAATGACCCCGACAGCTGAGAACACCCACGGCCAAAGAGCATGGTGGAAAACCGGGACACCGAACCCCCGGGAGCTGACAGGTCACCGCGGCTCCCTCTGTTTTCTCTGCGGTCAGAAATAGCAGCAGGAACCCAAAGGTTAGCTGGAGTAAGCCGTAAGGGTGAATTTCTAGAAAGAACAACTCCTCGCTCACTGAGGTGGAGAGGGAGGTGGCCTAACTGCAAAACGGTCCAGAGGCCATCATGGATGCCAGCCTGCGTAAGCAGGAGGAAGGAACTGTCTGCTGTTGAGAACGTCATGGATAAAGTGACCAGACGTCTCATTTTTTTTTAACAATTTAACCAACGTCCCGCGGCATTTTAAAATTAAAATAAATATATTACAATACTATTTTTGCATTCCATGAACATTTTTGTTACTCCATATAGACCAAATTTTTAATCAAGAAAACACACACATACACACACACACCGGTCAATAGTGTCCCGCTTAAAATCTGGTCACTTTAGTCCGTGGAGCCTCCCTCTGCAGAACTACCAGGATCCGGGCTCTCATGGTCTCCGGGGGAGGTGGGGGAAACCCCTGAGTCTGTACCTTTGGCAAATGCAAGCCTTAGGTAATGAGGTTCCTTGGTTCTGAAGACTGCTTGTCTCCAGCTCGGGCTAAGCGTCCATAGCCACAGCTCCAGATTTGGACAAGTGGACCTCTGTGTCCAGTTCTCCTCCCACTCTGATCTTTGTGATTAACACCCTCTGAAGCTCTCCCTTTTCTCTTCTACCAAAGAAGCTAAGGCTAGTATCTATGCCTGGGCGGGAGCCACGATGCCATAGTGGTGGTGCATTGGGCTGCAATCTGCAACCGCAGCAGTGGAAAACCTCCAACCACTTCTGCAGAAAACGGCGGGGCTTTCTACTCCTGTAAAGGGTTACTGTCTCAGAAAACCACAGGGGCAGTTCTAGCCTGACCTGGTCACTCGGAGTCGGCATTGACACGATGGAGAGCCCTGGTGGCGTAGGGCGTTCGAAGTTGGGCTGCTAATTGCGCAGTCAGCTACCTATTCAGAGCCACCAGCCACTCCATGGGAGAGAAGATGAGGCTGTCGACTCTGGGAAAGAGTTGCAGTCTCACAAATCATAGAGTTACTATGAGTTGCAATCGACTCAATGGCAGTGGGTTTGACCTTGGTTTGCCTGGGTGGCATTATGAGATCTAATTAGTCATCAAAGAAATGTTTTCCCATGATGCTCACCTTCTCGACATGCTCGCTGAAGACAAATGTGTGCATAAGCAAAAGTGGTGAAGAAAGCTGATGGTGCCCGGCTATCAAAAGATATAGTGTCTGGGGGTCTTAAAGACTTGAAGGCAAACAAGCGGCCATCTAGCTCAGAAACAACAAAGCCCACATGGAAGAAGCACACCAGCCTGTTGTGACCACAAGGTGTCAAAGGGATCAGGGATCAGGCATCAAAGAGCTAAAGATTATATCATTGTAAACGAGGGGGAGTACAGATTCAGGACCCAAAGCCCATCTGTTGGTAATGGACTTCCCCTTACACAAGGCTCGAGGGGAGGAGATGAGTCAATCAGGGTGCCATATAGCAATGATAAAACATACAGCTTTCCTCTAGTTCTTCAATGCCTCCTCCCTCCCACCCCCATTATTATGATCCCAATTCTACCTTACAAATACAACTAGACCAGAGGATGCACACTGATACAGAGAGGAACTGGAAACACAGGGAATCCAGAACAGATGGTCCCTTCAGGACCAGTGGGGAGAGTGGCGATACCAGGAGGGTGGAGGGAAGGTGGGGTAGAAAGGGGAAACCAGTTATAAGGATCTATATTTAGCCTCCTCCTTGGAGGATGGACAACAGGGAAGTGAATGAAGGGATACAGTGGACAGTGTAAGACATAACAAAATAATAATAACATATATTATCAAGGGTTCATGAGGGAGGGGGGAGTAGGGAAGGAGGGGAAAAATGAGGAACTGGTATCAAGGGCTTAAGTAGAAAGTATGTGTTATGAGAATGATGATGGCAGCAAATGTACAAATGTGCTTGACAGACAATGGATAGATGGATGGATGAGCCCCCAATAAAATGATTTTTTTTTAAAGGAAAGAAATCGTCCATGTTTAATTAGCCCTGTGCCTGGCCCACAGTAAGCACCCGGGAAATGCCAGTACTTCTGTCAGCCCAGAACCTTCTAGCCTCAGCCGGATGGATTTGCTGAAGCTCTAAGCTACAAGACAGCTGCCAAAGCGAATTCACTCACCAGCTGCCTTGCCCGACACATCCAGGGGTTCCTGAAGAGGAAGCAGGACTCCTGGGGCTCTGCTCATGAGCAAGACTCCTGCAACTTCCTGATGGCAGCCAGGGACATCTCCAGGCCTGCTCATTGTCTGCCTGCTGCCCCCAGGCCCCAAGGCGCATGGGGGAGGGGGAGAGCGCCTCTCCCTGGGACCCCCACCTGGAAAGGCATTGATTAGCAGGGCGCAGAGAGGCTGGGTCTTTCCCTCCCCCACAGGCCAAGTTTCCAGACCATAGCTGGCGCAGGTGATACACCAAGGAGCTCCCTCTCACACACATCTTGAGGGGAAACCGGCAGACTGAGTCACTGTACTTATTGGTGTCATAAATCCCCAACTGCCCGATACTGTCCGCTGCTTCACCCTGCGCCCTACTCGATGCTGCCAACCTGTCTCCCACCCCCACCTGCCTCCGCCACCACCAAGCTCGCTCTCTCTCTCTCTCTCTCTCTCTCTCTCTCTCTCTCAGCTGAGAGGGGGAGAGGAGGGGCAGGGGAGGGGGGCACGCCAGAGCCAACCACTGACTTACCATGCAGGACGCATTATGCCCTGCTCAATTTTGCTCCTCCTTTCACGAATCAGAACCGCCTTGGTTCCTCAATGTAGCGTGTGCAGCTGTGGTAGGCGGAAAGGGCCACGGGTCAGGGGTGGGGTGAGCCTGCGGGAGGCCACGTGCATGAGAGCCTGCCGGGCAGGCTTGGCGAGCTGGGCTGCACTGCACCCCTCTGCTGAGCGCTCTCCTGATGGCTGGCCCTGGATGATTTCCTGGCTCAGCATTCAAGACGTTTTCTGCACTGCACTGGCCACAGCCCTTGACACTCGACCTCCGCGGCAGGCAGAGGGCCTGCGCCCACGTGCGGGCGGAGCCCCACTGCCTGCTGCCCTTCATGATCCCCACCTGCAGCCCAGGTGTCACTTTAGGGGAGAGGTCCCCGTCACCAACAGGCGACACGTCTGCTTTCACAGGAAACACCAGGCACACAGGGACCTTCCTCTTTCCTCAACAAGTACAGCCTGACTGCTCCTTAGAGGCAAAGAGAGTGAGACCTCCTCTCATGACGGCGCTGGAAGAGGCCATCCCGCTCTGTCAGGTCTCAGGACGGACACCAGGACCGCAGCCAGGGACTCAGACAGCGGAACCGTTTTGAGGGCGGGGTCGAGCCCAGGTGGTGTTTCCTTCTGTTGTGCCAACTTGATGGCCCCCCAACAAGAACAAACTCCCATCAAAGATGAGGCCGCCTCCTGCCATAAAGAGTTATAGCCCTGCAACCCCTACGGAGCAGCTGTTGTTGTTGTTGCTGTTGTTAGGTGTCATCGATGTTAGGTGCCATCGAGTGGGTTGTGACCCCTAGCGACCGACCCTATGCCCAACAGAAGGAAACACTCCCCGACCCAATACCATCCTTACCCTTGGTCTTATGCCGGAGCCCATCGATGCGGCAGCTGCGTCGACGCGCCTTGTTGAAGGTCTTTCTCTCGTTAATTGAACACAGAGTCCTTCTCCACGAACTGGTCTCTCCTGACATCATGTCCCAAATATGTGAAATGCAGCCTCGCCCTACCCGCTTCAAAGGAGCGGTCTGGCTGTCCTTCAGCCCAGACAGAAGTGCATTGACTCGTTTTGCTGTCCACGGAGTTTTCCAGATCCTTCCCCAGCATCACCACTCCGATGCAGCCATTCCATGCGCGATCTTGCTGGCTGAGTGGCCAGCTTTCACCTGGCTATAAAGCCACTGAAAATCCCATGGCTTCAAAAATGAAGAAAAAAGAAAGAAAAATCCATTGGTTTGGGTCAGGCTACCTTTAGTCCGGTAAAAGCAAGTAGCATCCTTGCTTCCCAAAGTCAATTCTAACTCCTGGTGGGTAGGCCCAGCAGACAAAATGTTGCCCTGTCTGGGAGTGGTGATACCGGGAGGGTGGAGGGATGGTGGAATCAAAAGGGGAAACCAATTTTAGGGATCCTCCTCTCTGGGGCACGGACAACAGGGAAGTGAGTGAAGGGACACTTCAGACAGTGTACGATATGAAAAAGTAATAACAGTTTGTCAATTATTAAGGGTTCATGGGGCAGGGGAAGGGGGGAAGGGAAATAGGGGGAGCTGGTACTGGGGGCCTAAGTGGAGGGAGGATGTTTTGAGAGCGATGATGGCAACGAGTGTGCAAATGTGGCCTGCATACAATTGATGCATGTATGGATCGTGATGGGAGTTGTATGAGCCCCCAATAAAAGGATTTATTTAATTTTAAAAAAAAAGGAGCTTATACCAAGGGCTCAAGTAGGAAATATTTGAAAATGAATATGGCAGCATGTGTACAAATATGCTTGGTACGAATGATGTATTGAAGGTTATAAGAGCTGGAAGAGCCTCCAATAAAATCATTGGGAAAAAAAATGTTGCCCGTCATCGGCACCCTGGTCAGCGTGCTGAAGCCCAGCTTTGTGGCTACTGACCCAACTCAACCCACCTCCTTCACTTGAGGAGCCTGGCCATGGCGTGCTTACTCGTCCGACTGCCAACGACGCGGTCAGCAGGTGGAGACCAGCGGTAGCTCTGAGGGAGGAAGACTGGCCTTCTGCTCCCCTCCACAGGTCCCCTTTGGGAAACCCACAGCGGGCTCACCCTGATGCCGCCGCCGCCATGAACTCGGTGGCAGTGAGCTCTGAGAGTAAGTTTTCCCCTGCACTCCCCAGGAGGTCTTTCTCCACCCTTGTCCCTTCCTGACGACCTGTCTAAAGCAAGGGAGCCAGATGGCGTCGGGGTGTTATCCCCAGGGTTCTCAGGGGCTGCTTGTTCTGGGCCTTTCTTCCTTGGCGGTCTGGGTCTGTGAGCTGCACGGAGGCCGGTCCGGCCCACTGCGCTCGGCGGCATGAGAGCATGCGCTTCCAGCCTAGTGGCGGGGAAAAGCAGGGAATGGTGAGCTGTGGTGTCGGCTCGATGTCTCCCTGTGACATGTTCCCAAGAGGGGCCAGTCCCCGGAGAAGGACGCCAGGCTTGGTACAGAAAGAGGGGGCAGTGTGTGAAAAAAGACTTTCGACTACTGCGCTTGGCACAGCGGCTGCCGCTAGGGGCTCCGACATAGCTGGCACGGGACCAGGAGGTATTTCCTTCTGTTGTGCCAGGGTCGAGCCGTGAGTTGGCAAGCTCTGGGTGGCACCTTAGCAACAAGAACAGACACCGGTATATGAGGACCCACCCTCCTTCAGTGTGACGTCATGTGAACGGATAGCATCTTCAAAGAAGTTAGTTCCAAACAAGGTCTCCTACACAAATATGGAGCTAAGGACTCTTTCTTTTATCTTATTTTCGAGGAGGAGGATGGAGGACACAATTCAATCTTTAAAAAACCCTGTACGTACACACACACACACACACACACACACCAGCTAAAGTGCCCTGAGAAGGAGCTTCCTTAGAGTCTGAGGGCAAAGGGTAGGGCTGCATGTGCCAGCTGGAAGAACACCCCCCTCCCTGTGCCCAACAGACAGCAAGCAGGGGTCGCCTGGGAAAGGGCACTCTGCTCAGCTGCCCTCTCCAGGGAGCCAAGAAATCAGCTCCTCCATCTGCCCCTGTGGCTTGACCTGTCTACAGTCCTGGCATTCCAGGACACAGGCGGAGAGGGAAGGTGTCACACCTGGAATGTGTTCCAAGCCCACAAACTGCCAGCAGCCCAGCTCCCAAGCCCAAAAGCCAGCCTAATGGAATCACGCAGGAATGAGGAACTTCCGGCCTGAGTCAGGTGAGAGGACGCACTCTAATAAACCCAGGCCCTGATCTCCTGAGGCAGGAGATCAGACAGCAGCCAGGAGGGACGACTGGGCTTCCAGAACCTTTCACACCTTTCACACCTCACCTCCAGCCCCCTCATGTCTCCCTGAGCCCACCCTACCCCCAGAGCTCAGGGAATCTAAAGCTTTTCTTTCAAAATGAAAGCCCAGTTTGCACCAGAGTGTGAGAGGTTGGGGACTGGCCCAGACCCACCCAGACAGAGAGGCCAGCAGCCACCTTAATCGGCAGGTGTGCCTGGTCCTAGCCCTCCAGAAGTCTCCAGGCTGGCGGACACATAACCTAGGGCTGAGAACAGACCTGAGGAGTCGGGGGTAGGGAAGGCTTCCAGAAGAACATGATCTGCTATTTGGCTGCTCAGAGACTGAGAGGATGGGTTTACCAGGCTATTCTGTGTGAATCAAGACAGACTTTAGGACAGGTATTAGAGCTTAAATTCTGAGCACCAAGCTGAGCCCCGGTGGCGTAGTGGTTGTGCGCAGGACTGCGGCCCACTGGGATGGAGGCCCACTGCTCCACAGGGGCAAAGGCTGGGCCGCCTACTCCCACCACCCGGGCAGTGATGCCCTAAAAAAAATAAAAATAAAAATAAATTAAATTTAATTTAAAAAATTCTGAGCACCTTGGTTTGCAAAAGGGTATGAAGGGCAGTGACAGGCCCAAATCCATTTCCAGAGCCCCCACATAAATTCAGCTGCCATTGAATGCTTTCTGGTCCTTCACCAAGGAGGTCGATCATCTGGTCCGAGCTGATTGCCTCCACTCCTCTCGCCGGAAGTGTCTCTCAGGGATTCCCTCCATTTGTCCTTGATGGAGGTCACCATACCAAGGACAATACAGGGACTCCCATAGTCACAGGTCATGCCCTATCAGTCTCACCCTGACTGCCTTGGTCAGCAGGCCCTGGGCCAATCTTGGAAGCCCTTCCAGCTGACTATGGATATGACCCCATTGTGGCCCGTTCCTATTTTGGTCATCCCACCTGTAACTGCTTCCAATCATGCATCTATGACGGCCCCTTTGCCCACTCTGGTCCCTTTGAAAGCTTGGCATCTCAACGAACCCTTGGATGCCATTTCCACCACATATGGGTGGTCTCCCTCATCCAGAGGACGTGTCTGCATCTCTGTGTGGTCTTTGTCTCTTTGAAGACGTACTAAATGTTCTCTTTAAATTATATTTGAAATGGGGATCTCTTTGGTAGCCTGAAACAGAAGTCTGACTGGAACCTAGAACGAAGCTGGCTAAGTAAAACAGGCTGAGAAAGGGACCAGGACTAACACAAGGGCTGCCCTTTTGTGATCATTACCCTTCACCACCACCTCCACCTCCATCACCACCACCAACACCTCCACCTCCAATACCTCCACCACCACCTCCATCACCACCTCCATCACCACCTCCACCTCCACCTACCAACACCAGCTCCACTTCTACCTCCATCACCACCTCCACCTCCACCACTTCCACCTCCTCCACCACCACCGCATCCCCCAAAAAAGTCCATTCCCTCTGTGGTAAGGACAAGTGGCTGGAGCATGAAGACACATCTGACCAACCCTCCTAACCTTGCAAGGCCAGCAAGCAGCTCTTCTCAGGAACTGACCTGAAGGTAAAGGAGCCAGACCTACTCGCCAGCCCCCCAGACCCCACCCCATGCTCCACAACCCAGCCTTGAGCCTGGGACTTGCCTTATAGTGAGAATACCAAGGAAGCCCCATCTCCCGACCGCTCCCCTCTGCGGGGATGTGCTGTGGAGCACAGTAAGGGAAAGTAGGCAAGAATAAAGCAGGGACCTGTTTTAGAGGAGAGGGGGTGGTGTTGGCCGTGACGTGACGCTGAAGCCAAGAGCTGGCGCTGCCAGGGGGAGGAAGAAAGAAAAGTAGATGCAAAGTTATTTCAGGAGGGAAAATGTGGCGCTTTCAAGGAACTAAAGGAAAACCCAGGGTAGCAGGAACCCGGAGAAGGTGGGGAAAGGGCATTTTCGAGAGCATTGGGCGGCGGCGTGGCTCTACTTTGAGCTGTGAGCCAAAGGGCAACAGTTCGAAACTGCCCACCACTCTGCGGGAAAAGACCTGGGCTTTCAAGTCCTGTGAAGAGTTACAGCCCTGGGAACGTGCAGGTGCAGTTCTATGTGTCGGCATCACCTTGGCGGCAGTGAGAGAGAGGTCCTCTTCTGTGATGTGCTCTTTGACACGCCCCCCCCCCTTAAAAACAGATGGGATGAATGGCCTCTCCCCTAGCGTTTGGTGGCCATTCCAAGGGCCTGTAACCAATAGAATGTGGCAGAAGGAGCTAGGCCAGAAACGGTGGATCAGGCTGCAGCTGGTTCACTAGTCCCTGGTGCTTGGAACGAAAGAAGAAATTTAACTACCTACCAGGAGGCTGCCATGTGGGAAGGACGCCCAAACCCCAAGGAGAGGCCAGTGCAGGGGCACCAGCCAAGCCTGCTGGGCTCCCAGCCATCCCAGGCAGGGGCTACACTAGTGAGTGCAGGGCCTTCCCATTAGTCTAGCCAGCCCGCAGCCTTTGAGGCTAACAGCTGGGGCTCCAGACACTGCGGGAGCAGAGACAAGCTGTCCCCTTGTACCCTTCCCAAATTTCTGGTCCACGGAAGCGCGGCACCTAATAAATGGGGGCAGGCAGGCGCCGCTAAGTGTGGATTTATTGTACAGTGAGAGAAACTGAAGCAAGGCCAGAGATGAGACCGAGGAGGTGGGAGGGACCCGAGCACAGAGATGTTGGGGGGCGTGTTCACTTGAGGACTTTGTACTCCTGTAGGGGCCCTGGGATGACCCGGAGCAGGAGAGTGGCTGCTCAACTTTGCCTTCGTGGGATTTTAAATGTCCGCCTGGCTGCCCGCGCAGAGCCCTGGTGGTGTAGTGGCTACCTGTTGGGCTGCTACCCAACGGTCAACAGTTCAAAACCACCAGCTGCTCGGAGGGAGAAAGATGGGCCGTTCTTAGAAATGCGCAGGGTCCACTTCTACCCTGTCCTTGACGATTACAGTGAGGCAGCACTGACTCGATGAGAGAGAGTGTGAGCTATTTGGGGTTCTGGCTGCATTGTGCACTGGGGGGGAGAACAGTTTAAAAGCTGTGGTCCACAGAGAGGAGGCAGGAAGTAAAGAAGGAGAGAGCGGGTGGTGAGATGGCCAGGGCTTGGGGCTGAATGGCCCCCACGCTTCTGGAAGGAACCGTTGGAAAAGTGGAGGACCCATTGACTATGGCGGCCAAAGCAGAGGACAGGCAGCTTTGGGGCTGCAGGTGGGGACACAGGGTGTTCATCTACAGATGGGCTGGGTTTGACAAGTCAGCGAGGTTGCCACAGGCAGCTGGCAGCATGCAGTGGCATGCAGAGGTCTGACGTCCTGGGGAGAGGTGTGCCCTCAAATGTTTGCCCGGGGGTGGCATTTAAAGTCATAGGAGGAGTTGGGATCATTTGGGGAAGAAGGTAGAGAGAGAAGCAGAGGGTTTTAGGACAGAGTCACCAGAACAGATCCTCCTGGAGGCTGAGGAGGGGGTCCAGGAAAAAAAGTCAGAGAGGGACCTGCAAGGGGCAGGTGGAAATCTAGGGACATCAGTGTCTAGGAGGCCAAGCTAAGACTATTTCAAACTGGAAAGACTGGCTAACCCCATCATATGCATCCTGGGCGGAGCGGGCGGAGCGCTGGGCTACAAACTGTTTGAAACCCTCTACTCCTTGGGACAAAGATGAGGCTTTCTACTCCCTTAAAGATTTCTACTCCCTTAAAAAAAATAAAGATTTACACTCTTGGCAGTCCACAGGGGCAGTTAGTTCTACCAGTCCCATTGGGCGGGTGTGGTCGGAATGCACGTGATGGCTGTGTTTTCTGAGACTATCTATGCACGGGCCCTTTCCCAGAGGACTGCTGAATATCAATTGATTCCTTGTGGAATAAGGATCCAGCCGCTGTGAAAGATGAGGCTTCCTACTCCTGTACAAATGTAGTCTCAGAAAGCCACAGGAGCAGTTCCACCCTGTCCTGTAGGGTCGCTATGAGTCAAAAAATCAACTTGATGACCTTGAACTTGGGGGGGGTGTGTTTGATCGGCACACGGTAAATGAGACAACTCAGTGTCCTGTGCTACACATTTGTGTCAGTTATTATCATTGCCCTTGATGTTGCCTCTGTTCCCAGCTCGAAAGCAGGGGTCCTCAAAGTACGGCCCGCAGGCCACATGCAGCCCGCCGAGGACATGCATCCTCGCCCCCTCGGCCCCCGTCCCCGGGTGTTTTTGCCACTGCTACCGTCCCTCTCAGCAGCCGACTCATCCCCGGCCCACAGTGAATGTGTTCATTGTTGTTGTTGTTTCACTATAGTCTGGCCCTCCAATGGTCTGAGGGACAGTGAACTGACCCCTGTTTGAAAAGGTTGAGGACCCCTGCTCTAAGGATACCTTTGAGTCAGGATGCTGGTGAAGACTATCGAGGATCCCATGGACTGCCAAAAGAACAAACAAAGCTGTCTTCGAAGAAGTCAGGCCAGAGTGCTCTTTAGAGATAAGAACTGTGAGACTCCATCGCACATACTTTGCTCATGTCGTCAAGAAAAACCCCTCCCTGGAGGAGGCCAGCATGCTCAGTAAAGAGGGGGGCCAGTGAAAAAGAGGAAGGTCCTCAACGAGCTACATTGACAGTGGCTCCAAGAATGGGCTCAAGCTTCATAAGCCCTTCTGCCACACCCCGCCCCCCCCCCCATTCCTCGCTGGAATGCAGTTATGATGGCTAGAGCAGGCATCTTGGCCCACAGAGGACCTTGGGAATCAGTTAGCCAGTCACCTCCACAGGGAAGTGGGAGCTAGGCAAGTCTCTTCCAGCTCTGGGAGGCCAAGAGTAGTGAAGGGACACCCTGGGTCACATGAGTTGGCAGCTCAGAGCCCCAGGTGCTAGAAAAAGGAGGCAGCCTTTACCCCGAAGCGTGGCAGGTCATGAGGTCGGGGAGAGACCAGTCCCTGGAGAAGGACATTGTGCTTAGGAGAGCAGAAGGGCAACACAAAAGAGGAAGGCCCTCGACAGGATGGACTGACATAACAGCTACAGCACTGGGCTCAGATATGACGGTGACGAGGACGCCGCCGGGCGGTGTTTCGTTCTATTGTACTCAGAATTGCGATGCGTCGGAACCAACCTGACACCACGGAGCAACAGACACGATCGTGGCAGAATAGCTCGGGGAGTCAGTGTGTTCATTTGATAGAAACAAACACACAAACAAATCTTTCAGATGCACAATGAGCCTATATAGGGTTTCTGAGGCATCTCCATGAGGACACAGCCTCATTTTCTCCCAAGGAGTATCTGGTGAGTTTGAACCACCGACCTTTCGGTTAGCAGTCCTAGCCCACAGCACCATCAGGGCTCCCGCTCTTATTTCAACCGCAAGCAGACAGGTAAATGTGACCAAGCTCGTGAGCATGAGAGGGGCAGGTTAAAGCAGGCCCTGGGAGCTTGGCTGGCAGCTGTGGGCTGATGAGTCCCAGGAGACACCACCAGGTAGGGAGCAGCCAGTCAGATCCAGGATTGAGAGGAAAGGGCTGCACTGCGTAGACGCGTCTCCAGGCCTCCAATAACTTCGGAAGTCTGAGCCCCCACCCCCCATCTGAGAGCACGCTCCGTCCTACAGAAGCCTAGGTCGTCAGCCCAGTTTCAAGTCCAAGGTGTCTGGTGTGGCAGTCTGGGAGAAGCAAGGGCGCTGTTGCCTGCGACTGAATTGGTCTCGTGAGCCAGAGTTTGGCAGAACCCACCACCAGCCCCCACCCCACCCTCGCCCCTCACCCCCTGGCACAAGCACACACACAGACACAGTGCCTCCCACCCTCCCACATCCCCCTGTGCACACACACATGAGGGCAAAATTGGACCTTTGAGATGCTGAGTTTACACACACACACACACACACACACACACACAAACACATTCCTCCTGCGTGGTGAGAAATGGAAGACGGTGCACCACACAGCTGTCTCACAAAGGCAACCTGGTCTCTGGTGATAAAGGCTGCCTCCATGGGAATGGGGGTGGGGGAGAATCCAGTGGGAGAGCCACCAGGAAACCTTCTGGAAAGATGGGGAGGACATTCTAGATCAGGGGTCCTCAAATTACAGCCCATGGGTCACATGCGGCCCGCCGAGGACATTTATCCAGTCCGCCGGGTGTTTTTGTCACGCTGCCAGTCCTGCTTAGCAGCCGACTCATCCTGGGCCTGCAGTGAATTTATTCATAGGTTGTTTTTTATTAAAAAACAAAACAAAACACTATAACCCCTCCAACAGACTGAGGGAGAGTGAACTGGCCCGCTCTTTAAAAAGTTAGAGGGGCTGAGCCCTGGTGGCGTAGTGGTTGTGCGCGGGACTGCGGCCCACTGGGACGGAGGTTCAATTCCAGCAGTGGAGCTGGGCCTCCTACTCCCACCACCGGAGAGCAGTGATGCCAAAAAAAAAAAAAAAAAGTTAGAGGACCCCTGTTCAAATCTTGATCGGGATCACGAGGACCCAGAATCAGACATATGCACTCTTCACTGCACATGTTTTGGAACCTCAAAGGAAAAAACAAACCAGAGCAGGCTACAGAAAAGCCCGGCCTTTCCCAGGAGGCCATGGGGAGCAGCCTTGCTTTTTCATCCAACCCTGAGGCAGGCACTGTAGCCTGTTTGCCAGGCCCCGCCAGGCCTCTCCCTTGTGGTTCCATGAAGCGCAGGTCTCCCTGACTGAACACAAGGAAGGGAAAGCCCTGCCTGGGGCCCAGATGCTGCTGAGGAAATGACCAGGGAACTTCCAGAAACTGGGCCACCCCTCCGCGAGGCAGGGCCTGGAGGCTCAAAGAGAAACCAGATTCGTGGTCAAGCTGCCCTCGGACTGAGTCGAGGGGCTGGCCAGATCTTCTGGCCTCCACAGATGCCTCTCATCCCTGTGCCAAGGGAAATTGTCACGGAGCTGGGGAGCTAAAGGCCTCCCAGAGTCAGCTGAGGTGGCTTCTCCAGTCACTCAGCGGAGGTGACGACACAGGACGTGTTGAAAGACAAAGAAATGCGAGCAGCGGAAGGAAAGAGCGAGAGCAAAGCGAAGCAAAGAGACCCAGGGCTGGAAAGCAAGCCGGCCTCGCACAGGAGGACTCTGAACCGCTTCAGGCCCCCCGCCTGCTGGAGACACTGCCGGACCCTGGGCACAGAGAAACCAACCGGGACTGCTCAGGCTGTTGCAATTCAGTAGGGTGGCCAGGCCTGGGCGTTCTCGCTCGGCCGTCGGTTTCAGAGGTCCAGATCTGTAGTGTCAGTGCCCCAGCTTTAGGGTCTCCCCCACGGTGACCCTGAGACAAGGATTCGGGAGATGACCCTACTGAGCAGGTTGGGGGCATGAGGTAGCTCCGTGGTAGAATGCTGTCTTTTCAGGTAGGCAGGAGACGCAGGTTTAATTCCTGGCCGCCGCACGCAGAGTCGCCTGTCTGTGCAGGTGATGTCTTGCTGGGATGCTGAACGGTGTCCCCTGAGATCCAGTCCTGGTACTAATCTGCTCCTTCCAGCCATAACCTCTTATATGAGGCCTGGTCCTTCTAGATCCTTCTAGACCCCATCCCTGGCACTCGCACCCCATTTTGGAGTAAGTTCTCGGCAAAAGGAGTACAAGAAAACCAGACCCCGAAGCCCCCTGCCATGGAGCCATTCCAAGCCTTATGACCCAACAGGATAGGATAGAACTGCCCCTGTTGATCTCCCAGACTGTAACTGTTCACGGGAATAGAAAGTCCCGTCTTTTTCCAGAGAAACAGTTGGTGGTTTTGAACTGCTAACCTTCAGTTTAGCAGCCCCAGGCATAACCACTATGCCAGCAGGGCTCCTGGTTATGGCATTGTAAAATGGGGGTTGCATCCTGGCCTTCATAGAGGGTCTGAACCAAAGCACACCCTTCATTTCCTCGCGGACATCTTCTATTTTTTTTTTTGGGGGGGGGGGGCATCACGGCTCTCCTGTGGAGGGAGTAGGAGGCCCAGCCCCACTGCTGGAATTGAACCTCTGTCCCAGTGGGCCGCAGTCTCGCGCACAACCACTACGCCACCGGGGCTCAGCCCCCCTCGGGGACATCTTTAAGACCACTTTAGTCCAGGTGGGACTTATGCCACACGTCTTCGTTTTGCTTGATGCCGATTGATAGGGAACCTACAGGGCAGAGTAGCGTGTCCCCTGCCAGTTTCTGAGACGGTAACTGTTTACGGGAGTACATAGCCCTGTCTCTCTCCCAAGGAGCAGCTGGCGGTTTCAAACCGAGTGCCTTGGGGGATCTCGGATCAACTCATAACTGCTGTGCCACCACGTTCCTCTTCCTCACGGGGGCTGTGGTTGGCTAGAAGGCGAACCATGCCTCCATCGGAGCCATTTTTCAGTAAGCGTATCTGGTACATCAGCGGCCCCGGTGACGCAGTCGTTGCTCATTGGGCTGCTAGCCACCACGTGGGCAGTGAGAAACCATCAGCCGCTTCGATGGAGAACGAGATGATCGACTTCCATAAAGTGTTACCGATTTTGAAGAGCAGACTCCAGATCTCTGTCTGAAGTGGTGGGAGTCACCGAGACCAGAAGCCCCAGGGACTGTGGCATGGAGACTCACAAGAGTAGCGCCGAGACTATACACTTCCTTCTCCTTCTCATGGTGACTGTGGAACTGTGGGCAAGAACAACGACAGGTGGGCTGGCCTCCTGGCCCGGGGGGGGGGCAAAGGCCAAGAGACAGACCATGTGGCTGAAAGGCTGAGGACCAGAGAGACTTGGCTGCTGGCTAGAGAGACCAATGAATGCCTTCTTACTCTTTGCTGAGCTTGGCTTGTGGTCCCTGGGTGACTTCCCTAATAACCCCCCCCTTAACTGGAAGTAATGTCGGTGTGTCCTGTGTGGCCCTTGCAAGGAATTACTGAGCCCGGCAGAGAAGTAGAGTGGCGTGGGGGAAACGGTGAGTGTCAGAACCGGGGACAGAAGATTGGGGGAGGGGGCCTGACTGACCCCTGCCTTGTGGCAGTAGGGAAGCCTGAGGACGTAAGACATGTCCACCTCCATCCACATCAGAAGAAAAGTCCAGCCACTTACTTCGGAAAAAGCAGCCACTTAAAAACTCGATGAAGGCCACCTGGAGTCAGCATGAGTCAGACTGACTTCACAGCAACTGCTTTGGGGGTTGTTGTTGTTGTTGTTGTTGAGCTTTGGGTGCGGTTTCAGAGAAGCTTTCAGCATACGAGCGACCAGGAAGAAAGGCCTGGAAATCTACTTGTGATTATCAGGCGGTGAAAACCCTACAGATCACAATAGTTCAACCTGCACCTCATCATGGGGCTGGCACACAACTGGACAGTGTATCATTCCATCGTGCACGGGGTCAGCAAGTTACTGTGGTGGTTAGCTGGAAGGAGTACCAGTCCAAGACCAGTGTCTGAGGGAAAAATCAGATATGCCTCTTCTCTCCAACATTTACTAATTCTCACACCAACCATCCATCCCTCCCAGGACATGCTTTACTGCTCTGCTGTATTCGATAATTGGCTGCACAAACCACGCAGAACTCACAGGCCACACTTACCCACTGTTATGAGGTTCACTGGGAAAGATGGCAGGTTAAAATTCAGGATTAGGAACAAATCTTTGATCAGCCTCTTCTCAGCTGTGTCCTTGACCTCTCAGCCCCCCAACCCAGCTTTTCTCTAATCACACAAGTGTGACAAAGGTTTTTAGCTCAGCTAATAAGTGCACAGGGGGTACCCCACTCCACCAGGAAGCCTCAGCCTGAAGGTGCGCCGCTCTCCTGATCCATGGGTGACGCATCCACTATTACACCTACTGTACCATCCTTTAGTCATTTCTTGCCATTACTTATTACCGTCTTACACAGTCTCCAGAGTTTCAGCTCTCTCTCTCTCTCTCTCTCTCTCTCTCTCTCTCTCTCTCTCTCTCTCTCTCTCTCTCTCCCTCTCTCTCTCTCTCCTTCTTGGGTTTAGGAGAGTCTCAGCACAGGGATCTCAGGATCCAAAAGACATGCTCCATTTCAGTCTTTTTCTTCTTGGTGGCAGTGAGGTTCTATGGATCCCTGACAATGAGATCTACTTCTGATTCCAATTAACCAATCTCTTCTTAGAGTTCTATACCCCTTATTTACATAGCCTCACCCCTACAAGGGTGACAAAACCTTAGTTGTATTATTAGCAAGCAGCAGCCCAATCTTCTTGATGGGCCACAAGTCCGTACCTGATTTGCATGCCGTTATTGTTCTGATTCATGGCCACCCCACGTGCACCATGATCCGGGCCTTAGGTTTGACTCCATCATCACAATGACTGTGTCAGCTGAGCTCTCTCGTTGACTCTTTACCAAGTATGCTGTCCTGTTCCGGGGACTCATTTAGAAGGACCTTATAAAAGCGATCCATGGCGGGGCTGAGCCCCGGTGGCGTAGTGGTTGTGCCCCGGTGGTGTGTGGTGGGACTGCGGCCCACTGGGACGGAGGTTCAATTCCAGCAGTGGGGCTGGGCCTCCTACTCCCACCACCGAGAGCAGTGATGCCCCCCCCCAAAAAAAAATAACGATCCATGGCACTGCAGAGAGATTGTGAAGGATATGCCTCTTGTTTCTCCCTTCCAGGGGAGAGGATATGGGCGTCCCTGTCCACCCATCACCACCCTTTGCAGGTGTGTTGCTCCGGCGGCATTCATTCCCTGGCATTTTGTAACTACCTCCGTGGACTCCCAGGGGCTCCAACGCCCACACGAATTGACTGAGCATGGCCCTGAGGCCAGGGAACACCCCTGGCAGAGAGATGCAGGCAATCATGGACCTCTAAAGAGACAGTCGATGGGAATCTGCAGCGTGGGCTAGCAGCCCGCCACGGGCTGCTGCTCCATTTAACCACCAAAGAAAGGCGTTTGCTAGATACTACTCCATGCTGCTGAAAGCACCTCCCAGGTTTGCTCACTGCACTGCAAACAGCACAGCCTCGAGTCAAATGAACTGAGGCAGAAAAGGGGAGTCTGCTGGCTCTTGTAAGTACAGGAGTCCAGGGAGAGGAATGGCTTCAGACACAGCTAGATCCAGGGGCACCACCGGATCCTGAACTCAACTCCAGCCATCATTTGGCTTGACCCGACACGCCTCGCCGGCATCACCCTCCTCATCGGCTCTGGTCTTGGGGAGGATTTTGATTGGCCTGGCTAGAATCCCATGACCCTCTCTTAACCACTCATAGTGATCTGGGCAATAGGACACTCCGAATGCCCAGGCCACGAATGCCAGCTCCGTTCTTGTGGCTGCAGGAAGGTGGGGCACCACGATGTACAGTCGCTTGGGACTACAAGCCACAGGAGAGGGGCGCTTTCCCAAAGGGAAAAACAAACAAGCCAAGCTCACGCCAAGGAGTCCATCCCGACTCAGTGATGCTCCCGGACAGGGTAGAACTGCCCCTGCAGGATTCCGACCCTGGCATTCTTTGACTGGAACAGAAAGCCTCACCTCTCTCCCAAGGGGTTGCTGGTGGTTTCGAATGGCTGAACTTATGGTTAGCTGCCCAGCAAGGAAGCCACTGTACCGCCAGGGCTTTCGCAAAGAAAAAGGCCCCAGAGCCTCATGGCTGGCCGAACGCCCTGTAGTTCCTTCGAAGCCAGGCTAGGCCCACCGCCCAGTTGCTTTGCTGGCCTTGTGGATGAAAAGGCCCGGGCTTGGTGCCCCAACTACCCAGGTTAAAATTGGACTGTGTCTCCTTAAAGCAAGAGCCTTGGCCTCCGAGTCTCTGTGCTGTCGCCTGGAAAACAGGGTGACTGAGAGGAGAGGCTGACCCAGCCAACATTTGGCGGATCCACCACCCTGCTTTCTCCAGCTTCCCAATCCTCCGTTGGCAGAAAGAAAGGAAGGACCGTCGGGAGGGCTTGGCCTGTCCAAGGCCAATGACCTTGGGTTGTCATCCTGCCCCGAATCCATTCGAACTCCCAGAGCGGCCCGAAAGTGTTTCTGAGACTGTCAATCTGCACCCCAGACCATCGTGGCTTAGGGGTCAGAAATTTGGGAGTAGTTCGGCTGGATGGTTCTGGCTCAGGGCCTCCCATGGAATTTCCATCAAGATGTTGACCAGGGGTACGATCGTTGGATCCCCTTCTAGAGTGGCTCACTCACGTGACTCTTGGCAGGAGGCCTCGGTCCTGACCAGTTGGGGCCTCCCCACAAGCCGCCTGGGTCCCCACCATATGGCAGCTGGCTTCTGTCCTGAGCATCAAAGACTGTTGTGGACATATCTTGGAATGTGCCGTGATGTGCAATCCAGGGAGGAGTTTTCCACCAGGCATGTCCTCCCCTCCGCCATCCCTGTCCCATGGCATTCCCTGACCCTGCTCTCTTATTTCCAAAAGCGCAGCATTCCAGAAACACAGCATGGCTTGTCTCCGAAGTAGCCTTAGGGGTCACACAGCAGAAATGCGGAGAACACTACAGCTGCGGGGAGAGAAGGGGCCTCTGGTGTGGGGAGCGGCCAGGGAGTCCTTCCTGCCACTGTGCCTAGCTGCTTCTCATCCCAGGCTCCCGGTGGCTGCACTTTGGCTCTACCACCTGGGCCGCTGCCTGCATTCACACAGGACAAGGACTGTTTAGTTGACTGGGGGCAATGGTGGGTCCAGCAGGGGTCTGGGCTCAGATGAAAAGAGCAGTCCCCGCCCCCAGGGATGTCAGCAAAGAGCATGGGATGTGGGGGCTCCTGGGAGTTCCTGAAGGAGACAGACCTTCAGGAAAATGGGCCCATACCCCTCTCTCTTCTGGCCCTACCCTAAAGGAGAGGGCAAGAGCCCTATCAGCTTTCAGCCCGTTTCCCTCTCCCTACCTCCACCCCCACACCCCCACACATGCCCACGGAATCTGGGAGGCCTGGGGCAGGGCCAGTAACTTCCGAGTTTCCTACCATTCACTCCAAATGCGATCGGAAGCTCGGTGGCCCTCGTGGGTGCGTCCCCTCATTCCAGCCTCAGAAAAACCAGGTAAGGGAGGAGCGACATCAGGCTCGTATTACAGAGCGAGAGACTGAGGCTCAGAGGGGCTGAGTGGTGGTGGTGGCCGCCCCCCTCACCACCACCGAGCCGATTCCAACCTGTGCCTACGATGTAGGGCCCGGCAGAGCTGCCCCATGAGACTCTGACATGGCAACAATGGGGAGCAGGGTGGGGCCTTGCACTGAAGGCCTGCAGGGAGGGTCGCTGTGAGTCACGGTGGTCACGCAGAGCAGGCGACGGCACCCAACTCCAAAAGCAACAGTCGTTTCCCCAGCTACAGGCCTTAGTGGACGGACGGAGCCCTGGTGACACTGTGAGTGAGGCGCTGGGCTGTTAATCCCAAGGTTGGCTGTTCAAACACACCAGCAGCTCCATGGGAGAAAAATGAGACTTGCTGCTCCGGTACAGACTTGCACCCTTGGGCATCTACTCTGTTTGAGGGAGGATAAAAAGCCCACTGCTATCGAGCTGATTCACGCTCACAGCGATCCTAGAGGACAGGGTGGGACTGCCCCAGTGGACATCTGAGACTCTCACTCTATGGGAGTAGACAGCCTCTTCTTTCTCCCCAAGGGCAGCTGATGCCTTTGAACTGCGGGCCTTCCAGTCATCAGCTCTACCCGAAACAACTACACTTTCAGGGCTCCTAAAGGGGAAGCGCCTGCATGGCCGTGGGTTTGGTTTAGGGGAGCTTTCCCGGAGCAGACCGCCAGGCCTGTTCTAACCCCACATCACACAGCGAGGCCGCAGCAGAATAACCGGGAAGCCCAGCCCCCTGCCCTGCACCAAACTGCTTCCATATTGGTTTCCCATCTTATTGAGGGCAGGACTCCATAAGCATTGTCACCAAGGGACCTTCAAAGCCTCCTGGGACTCTGATGTGAAAGCTCGAAGTGTCTTTGGTGTTCGGCGGCTCACTTTGACATTCATACTCAACGACATTCCAGTTCATCGGACAGCCCAGTGCTTGTCTTCGTATGAAAGCAGCAGTGACAATCACTTAAGGTCGAATATCAGGGATCCTCCAGGAAGCCCAGGTAGAGGGGTGGGGTGGGGAGGGGACGACTCCAATCACAGAAGAAAGGACCTGGGGAGAGGGGGAGGAGGGCTTTTGCCTCCACTGGCTAAGTCCCCGCCCATCGCCAACACTGCTTCCTTCTCTACCTTACCAGTCACTCTGATGCCTGGATTAAACTCCGAACGGAGACAGGCAAAGGGCAGAATGGGCACCCCTTCTCCCACCTTGCTCCTTCGCTCCGCACAACCTCCTCCTCCTCTTCCTCCTCTTCTCCCCTAACACCACATCAGCCCCAAACAGAACTTTCAACCTTCTAGAAGTGAGCAGTGGCAGCTTGCTGCAGCTGCCCGAAGAGGAAAGGGTTAAAACCATCTTCCATCTCTCAGCAGTGCCTTTATATAGTCCACGTGTGCCTCTGAATGGTTCTGGCTTTATATAGAGCAGGGCTCTGTGCGGTGGGAGAGGAAGCCCGTAGTTAAGGTAACAAAGGCGGTTCTAGTCTAATGACCTGCTTTTATTTGCCGAGCCCGCATCTCCAAAGGGCGGCCTTCAGGTGACATCTGCCACGTTGAGTGTGCGCCTGAAGAATTACACCAATAAACCCTGGAGATGCAGATACAAGAACAGGGGGAGGGGCAGGGGGAGGGGGCGTGCGCACATACATGCTCAGGCCGATCGTCCTGTTTATTGTTTCTGGAAAAAAGAAAACACACACACACACACACACACACACACACTTCCCTTTAGATGTTTTCACACATAGCCGAACCTTCAAATGTCAACTTCCGCAGGTTGTGTGACCTAAAAATAGCATCATTTCTCTGTCATTTGAAAAACGGTTGAAAATGACAGACTTGAGTCTGTCCCCTCACACACACAGTGCCCCCCCGCCCTGCACCCCCCCTAACAAAACCTCCCATCCGGAGTGACGGGGAAGTTGCATTCATTAAGGGCCCCGCCTGGGTCCTGTGGTTCTGGTCAGTCAAATTCGCTCCGGCTCGGCTGCAGACGCAGTTTCCTCTTTGTCCCTTGGGGATTCAGAGAAAGGCCCCCAAAACGCAGGGCACTGCACGGGGGACGTGGAGGGGACCAGCATGGTGTTCTCTGAGGCCACGCGCCTTTTGCTTCTGACGCTGCCCCCAGACTGCGCACCCTCGAAAATACTGGCATATCTGCATTTACCTCCTGAGCTTCCAAACCAATTGCAGCAGATGGAAGTCAGGTGGCCCAGGGGTTACTAACCCTGATGTTGGTAGTTCGAACCCACCCGAGGGTCCCTGAGAAAACAGACCTGGTGACCTGCTCCCGTAAGGAGGACGGCAGCGGGAGCCCAGTGCTGGCAGTGCTGGTCTGTGCTCCAGGGTCCCTCCGAGTTGGGATAATAAATAACACACCCCAAATCCACTGCCACCAAGTCTAGTCCACCTCAGAGCAAGCCCATGGGCCAGAGTGGAACAGCCCCTCCACTTCTTCATTTCAGGAAGAGAAAGCCTCGTCTTGCCCTCACAGAGTGGCTGGTGGGTTCGTACTGGGGGCAGCAACGGCACTCCTAATGAACTCTGCCACCCAACCTCCAAAACCACACTCCCTGCCACTCAGAGTGAGCTGGAACTGCCTCTGTGGGTTTCTGGGATTTAAAAAAATCTCCCTGGGAGCAGACAGCCTCATCTCCCTCAGATGGAGTCTTGGCTTCCGACCTATACTACCAGCACGCCAGACAGAGAATACAGATGCCTTTTCAAAACCACTGTCAAAGCTTTTCTCCAAAAAGCTAGACTAGGAGACAGAGGCAGCAGGCAGGGTGTTTCGATAGCATGGGTCCCTGCGGTCCACACCCAACGCTGACGTGACTGTGTAAACATGAGCATGGAATGCAGCCTGTGGAGTAACCCCCGTCAGAGACACATGGTCCAGAAGAGGCCAGTGTGGATAGGCCCAGGGGTCTGACCTAGTTCTGCTCAGAGAGAAGTGCATTTCTCAACCCTCTGGAAGCCCCCTCTCAGCTTGATGCAAATTTCTGCCAGGCTGGCCTTTTCTTCTTTCCACCTAGTGCCGCCTCAGCCAAAGGAGCCTGCCACCAACCTTAAAAACAGCCCCCAGTGAAGCTTGTAGTCCTGCTGCCCGCTAAACTGCATTGTCTGTAAAAACAGGAGGAGGCCGAGCTCCCCTGGGCACCTCCCACAGTCCTAGGAGCCCTGGGTTAGGGGGTTCAAATCTCAACACTGCCCAGAACTGCCTGTGTGACTTAGAGCAAGTCGCTTAACCTTCCTGAGCCTTTCTTTCCTCCTTTTTGGAGTTTTGGTTGTTTTTCTCCCCAATTTGGGGCTTAGACAAGCTCCACAAGGCAGTTCGTCCGACTAGCTTTCCAACCCACCTGCATCACATGCATGAATGAACCCCTGAATTAATGGCACGTTGCAGTGGAGTTGGCCTCAGACTCATGAGGATCCCATGTACTCGACGACTTAGCTGCGCACTCCTGCACCCTCCGTGTGACCAGTCCAGGAGCAGGCCATTGGGTCCTACGGAGTTTTCAATGATTGATTTTCAGAAGGAGATCGCCAGGCCTTTGTTCCTGGTTCCTTTTAGATGGGAAGCTCTACTGAAGCCTGCTCAGCACCTTGGCAACACAAGCCCGCGCTGGCGGAAGGGTATAGGCTGCACATGAGGAAGCTCTCCCCAGCTTCCTGCATGGAAGGCTCTAATTTGATCACCAAACCACCACTGCCCCAGGAATGAGTAAACAAACAGCCTAAAACCGGGGCCCTAGAAGCCACCATAGCTCTGGCCCCAGCGCCACACCAGACCCCTTCTTCCAGGCAGCAATTGAATGAGGGTGTGCAGTGGGGGGGGGCGGGAACATTTGAAAAATATTTTCTACAAAGATGAATTCAGACCCAGTTTAAATGCCCCAGTGTCACAGCTTCCTGCCGTTTATCCACAGCAGTGCCCCCTCTCCCCCATCTCTCCCACTGTGACCCGTCCGGCCATGGCTTCGTGTCCCCAAAGCCCAGGGAGGCCTGGCCCACAAGGTGCCGCACCAAACCGAGAGAGAAGAGGAGACAAAGCTGCTGCCCCCTCTCGCCTCGCACTTCACCAGTAGGTTCATTGCAAAGCCTGTGGGTGGATTTCAATGAGAACAACATGAAAACATGGGCGGATTCTTTTCTCTCTAAAAGAAAAAACCTGGAACAATAAGCTGAAGTAATAACAAGGCAGAATGTGTACATCTGTTCCCCGCCCTGAATGACGCCCCACCTCGCTGCCCCCCCCCGCCCCACCACACCCCCAAGGCATGGATTGCAAAAGGCACAATGAATTCACCTACCTTGCCAGGGCCGTGCCACCTGCTGCTGTTTTACTTGCTACTTATTTGCTCATTCATTAAACTGAAATGTGGTGAGCCTTTCCTGAGTGCAGGGCGCTGTCGGTCAGGGGCTGTGAAGGCTTCATTTTAAAGGAGCCTTTATGAAGCTGGCAGTCTAATGTGGGGGGGGGGGAGCTGAGACAAGCCCATTAATAACGATGATGCCGGAAGACGCGAGACGCAGCATACACACAGGAAGCGCCTGGAAAGAAAAAAAGAACGTGTGTGTGTGTGTGTGTGCGTGTGTGTGTGTGATGGTCAGGAAGGCTTCGTGGAGGAGGTGGCGTTTCACCTGGGCACTAAGAGCTTGGTGGGCTGACACAAGTCTTGTTGGAAGGATCTAGCTGTATTAGCCTCTTCCAGTCCCTCAGTTGACCACAGGAAGACCTTCTGGGCAAAGAGCATTGAGGAGGAAGGGGACCGAGGTGGTAAATGCTGGTAGGAGAGGGTACCAAGGTGACCCAGATTCAGAATGACGGTGAAGGGACAATAGCATGAGAGGCCAGAAAGGGGACAAGAACAGGACCCATGGTGTGAGAAAGCCAGATAGAGGAGGCGGGAGTTTGTCCGGTAGACAGAGATGAACTGCAGGTGCATTGAGCAAGGTGTGCATTGTGTCTATCAGTCATTTGTCTGTTCTGCTGTCAAATCTATTCCCTGCCCCTCACTTGTTCAGTGCTGTATAACAGGGAACTACATTTACCAGATTTCCTTGCAACTAGCCTTCATCTAACTTCAGCCAAAGGGAATCAAAGGAAAATTGGACAGAAAGGCGAGAAACCAGGGTATTTCTCCCTACTCTTTGTCTGGGGCAGCATCTCCTGCCACCATTGTTCCCCCTGCACCTTTTCTCTGGCTTCAGCTCCGGTTCCTTAACTCTAGTTCCCAGGCTCTATCTAGTAGCAGGACCTCCTCCTTGTGTGGCTCCAGGGGTGTAGGCAGCCTCCTGCTGCTACTAATCTCTGGGTTACTTCACTGTCCTCTGCTTGGGTTTTTGAGCTCTCTCCCAGCCTCTGTGTAATCAGTTTCCTGGATTAAATTCTCTCTGTTTAAACACCTAGAGCAGTTTTTGTTGTCTTGACTAGTCCCTCACTCGTTCAGGTCAGGTAATTGGGTCAGATGTGCTTTCAGAAAGCTTACTTCGGCTACCCAGGGCCCCTTTGGACAGTTTTTGAAGGTTCCCAGGGGAGGAAAAGGAGACCTGAAGCAAGAAGATGGCGCAAGAATAAACCAGGGAAGTTTTAAAAAGAGCCTCAGAAGAAGTGGCCATCAGGAGCTTAGGGGTGGGGGTGGGGGGGTGTGGGGAAGCCCAGGACCCGGCTGATAGCTTGAGTGTTCAGAGGAATAGCTGGCCCATCCAACAGAGGCGGGGACAGCAAGGAGCTCAGAAACTGGACTGGTTGAACTGCCCTTCTCTTTCCTTCTTCTTTTTTTACTGTTGTGTTTTCTTTCTTTCTTTCTTTCTTTCTTTCTTTCTTTCTTTCTTTCTTTCTTTCTTTCTTTCTTTCTTTTTCCCTTAAGCTAATCCATGCACTCGGCTGTTGGACGTTTCCTTATGGATTTTGGATTGAGGGGATTGATGGAGGAGACCTCTAAGGAAAAGGGCTGGATTCAAAGGCAGAGGACGCCCTTCAGGCGAGTGGTAGGGACTGAGCCAGAGGTGGGGGAGAGAAAACGGAAAACAGGGAGGAGGTCCCGGGGACACAGCAACAAGCCACAAGAGATTGACAGTGCCTGAGCAGTGACCAGAGGCCAAAGGAGAAGTGGACCGAGCTAGGGGCCTGGGGCCTGCAGGAAGCAGTGCTCCAGCTGGAATGGAAGGAGAGAGTCACACTCAGGAGGTCGGGGGTGGGGGGGGGGGGTGAAGGGCAGCAAGCACAAAGGGGTCAAAGTGAAAGAGAGGAGGCAGGCAGGAGAAGACTTAACACGGGCACAGGTTTTCTAGAGCCCTTGGAGTGGAACCAATGCAAAGCAAGAGGCCAAAGATACAAAGGTGCGCGGAGGGCTGATTGATTCATTGAGTCACGCAACAGCCCGGCCATAGTGAGGTACTCTGTGGACTGTTCCCTGCAAGGTCCGCGGTTTGAAATCAGCAGCTGTGCTGAGAGAGAAAGAGGAGACCTTCTAAGCCAGCAAGGATTTACAGGCTCAGAACTCACAGGGGCAGTTTGACCTTGTCCCAGACGGGTCTGGGTCCCCATCGACCGGGTGGCAGAGTTGAGTTTGGTTGAACAAGCCAAGGGTGGAGCCCTGATGGCGTAGTGAGCTGCTAGCTGCAGAGTCAGTGATTCACAACCAGCAGCTGCTCTGCAGGAGAACGAGGGGGCTTTCTACTCCCGTCGAGAGGGACCGTCTGGGGAACACAGAGGGGCAGCTGTGCTCCACCCTGTAGTAGTCAAAATCTACTCATTGGCATTGAGGGTAGTTTGTTTTCTGGTGTGCCCAGCACTACTTTGCATGCTGAGGATTGAGCGAAAGAGAGGAAGCATCCCTGCCTACTTCAGGCTTCTAGTTGAGCAAGAGAAGAGAGACAAGAACAGAAATACGTGCAAGAAGTGGTATTTCCAATGGCCTGACAAAGAGGTGGGCTACCCATGGGGGTGACCCTGATGCAACACCCACAGTGTGGCCCTGACCCTACAGCCACCTCCCCCCACAGCCCCACCAGCATTTGTGAGGATGGTGGGGCGGGACCCTTTTCTTGGGCCTTTCTCATTATGGCCTTGTGACTGCCACCAAACGATTGGCTGGGACTAGGCAAGTAAGGCCTGTGTGGCCCACCAAGGGGGATTGGAGCGCTTGCTAACCAGGCCAAGAAGATACGAGGGACCTACCAGCCTTGTCCTGTCGGGTTGGCCGCAGTTGTTGGGAGGTGTCATTGAGTCAGCTCAAACCCAGAGCGACCCCATGCACCACAGACAGGAACACGGGGCCATGCTCACAATCACGAGGGTGTCGGAGCCCAGGGCTGCGGCCACTGTCTCCATCCAGCTCATGGGAGGTGTTCTCCTGTGAGGTCCTGTTCCAGAGCCTCTCCTCATAGCATGCCCAAAGGTTATGACATGAAGTCTTGTCAGCCTCACTTCTAAGGCACATTCTGGTTCTACTTCTTCCAAGACAGATTTGTTTGTTCTCTGGCAGTCCATGAATAGTGAAAATTCTTCACCAACACCATAATTCAAAAATTCTTCTCTCTTCTTCCTTATTCATTGATCAGCTTTCATAGGCTTATGAGGTAAGTGAAAATCCCATGACTTGGGTTGGGTGGCCCTCAGTCCTCAGAGAGACCCCATTGCTCTTTAACACTGTAAAGAGGTCTTGTAGGAGCGGTACCGTGCAAATCCGTACATAAAACTCTACTGAAGGGATTGGACCGTTTCACTGTTCTACTAACCTTAAAATTAGCTCATGCCAATAGATGGGAAAGGGGACTTCAAGACCTCCAAGCAGAGGAGAGAGTGGAAGGCATCTTGTGGGTCCAGGACACCTGCACGGAGAACCTCCCAGAATAAGGCGACCGAGAGAGCTGAACACCTGAGAAAGTGAGATGGGCAGCAGGAGCAGAATCAAGAGAACAGCAGGAAATGCTGCAATGAAGCAAGGTGGGCAGAGGTTTGCTGGCAGAGAGGGACACCTCTAAGTACTTCTCAATAGAGTTTGGCTTAGCCGCCAACAGAACAAGAGAGCTGAGCACAATCAGGGCTACGTTTACTGGAGGAGTGGGGTGACTCCGGGAACCGTGGAGCAGAGCTAAAGAGTTTTGCACAACTTGCTCAAGTAGAGAGAGACCAAGCTGAGGGGGCCAGGGACCAAGGGACTGTGGGGCAGAGAGAGAGTGAGACCTACCTGCAGGCATTACCGAGAAGGGGGTTTTAACCAAAGAACTGTATCTTGAGTTATGCCTGCTCCTGAATTGTGACCTGCTACTTCCCTAATAAATCCCATAACTCTGAGAATGGTATGTGAATTCTGGGTGGAGTTGCAATGAATTATCAAACCCAGCAGAGTTTCGGAGAAGCATGGGAGGGATGGCTGGTGTGAGAATTGGTGTATATATATTAAGAAAAAAACTTGTAAGGTGTAAGATGGCTGACAATCATAGCAATAAGCCTTGGCTATTGAAGCTGATACTAATAATTCTTCTCCTTGTGAAGTTAGATGAGGAAGTTCGATTCCCTGGTGCCAATTTTTACAGTGTGCCTCACGGGAGGGCCTCGTTTTGATGACATACTTACTCTTAAGATTCGTTCCCCATCCCCACCCCCTACCCAACTTGCCCTAGCTGTGGCGGCTACAAACATTCAACCACCAACAAAACTCCCAGAGTCCAGGAAATCAACCTCATTGCCTTTGACTGAATCTGTTTCCCTCTAGAGCCCCAACCTAGCCTCCTCTCCTCAATCCCTTTGAGTACCTACATGTACACCAACCCACCAGACTTCTCATTTGGATGAGCAGCAACTCCTAGCACAAGGCAGCAATTCTTTCTTCAGAACTCTGAGAATGATAGCAGTCTCTGGTCAGAATACAACAGTTCA